>ML376985.1:0-117380 GCA_005239525.1 Nicotiana knightiana
GGGGAAGAGATGTGAGGGAGTGGGGTGTTTTTCCGTTTTTATTATTATTAATTTTTTTTATTTTTTATTTATTATTATTATTAAATTTTTTTTTCTTAATTTTTTATTGAATAAAAGAAGATAAGATACATATATACACATATATATGTATATATATATTTTCTTCTATTTAAACATAGAAAAAATCTTATATTCTAAGAATGTGAATATTTTTGTTGTTTTTAATTTTCTTAAATAGAATCTATTAAGAGTAAGATAAAAATTTAACATATTAAGATTAGATATAACCTTAATATTTATAGCAAAATAGTATAGAATTTGGGTGTGGTCAAAAAATAGTTGTTCACAGCATGCCCCTCTTTGCTTGGAAACATGAAGAGTTTTCAGGCAAAGAAAATGAACAAAGTGACTGATTTTTGACCTCACTATTATTTGAAAAAGGAGGAGAAGATAAAAGAAAGGATGTGACCGAGCCTT
Organism: Nicotiana knightiana; assembly: GCA_005239525.1. NCBI lineage: Eukaryota > Viridiplantae > Streptophyta > Magnoliopsida > Solanales > Solanaceae > Nicotiana > Nicotiana knightiana. Next base: position 478 of record ML376985.1, read on the forward strand.
GGTTTTAGGCNGTGGTCAAAAAATAGTTGTTCACATATACGTATATGCTTGCAGTACATATTTTGATTTGCAGGTGACCCAGTGAGTAAGTGTTATCCTAACAGGAGCAATCCTGCTCCAGCTCCTTCAAATTATTTCAAACCTGACCGCTTACCATAATTGTTTCACCTATTCGAAACCTTGTGTCCGTCCTTGTGACAACTCCATCGGTTCATTCCACCAGTGGATCCAGAACTACACACGGCCTAATTTCTATAAGACCAGGGATATGTAGTCAGCTCGGAAACCAGAGTGCGGCCTATATCTCTCAAATCAATCTATTCGGTCAAAATTGGCGATCATATCTTTACCCGACAACTCTTTCATCCTTCCTGCTTAAAGAGAGGCAGATGTTGATACCCAATTCTTTCCATATATATTTCAAAAAATACATATATACTTTCAAAATAGTGCATGAGCATCAACTAGTATTTTTCCATAATTTTCTGTAATTTTAAAGGATTTTTAATTAATTTATTCTAACATTTTATTATCTAAATAATTAATAATTGCATCACAAATGATTTTATAATACTTTTATTACTTAATTTTTATCATTTATATTTATATTAAGCTTTAATAATTTTATGCATAACTATATTTACATCTTTAGGTTATAATTGCAATAACTTTGCAATCATAGTCCATGCATGTATAATTACTTTATTTACACGGAAAATAAATTTTTATATATTTATAATATTAAGTAATTATTTTAAATCATTTAATATACAAATACATTTTTATCATTTACTAATTATTTTTATAAATTATTTTATTAATTTAAGTGGGTATTTAAAACATAGCCCCTTTCTTTAATTAATTTTTGGACCTCCCAGCCCAATTACCATAACCCATAACCCAATACCCAATACACTATCATACCCGCTTAATTAAACCCGCCCAGCCTAAATATCCAATCATGGTCGTTGATCTCAGAAGATCAATTGCCCAAAACTACCCAAACCCTTTTAATATATCAAAACCCGTCCAAACCCTATTTCATTTCCCCCCAAACCCGCCATCACCTGATACTCTCCTCTCTTCTCTCTCACCCCCAAACCCTAGCCCACCGTCACACCTTTTTCTCCTGATTCATGGGATTCCCTTTCGATTCCATGCCTTATTTGGCTTCATTTCTCTACTGGTTATACGATCCTGATGCTACTTGATTCATTTGCCTCAAATGGCAAGTGAATCTCAAGAGACTCAAACCACATTTGGTTCAAAGTCTCCCATATCTCGATTATTCCGTCTGTGTTCACTCCTAATACCCGTGAGTACGAATATTTTTGTATTTTTGGGTTTCAAATCTCTAGTTCAAACCAGATTTGGTTCGATTTATTTTTATTTTTTACGAATCTAGCTATTTTTGGTTGAATATGTTCAGATCTTCTTAGATCTGGAGCGATTTCATGTTTATTGTGGTATTTCTCCTTTAAAGTTTCGATACTTCTATCTCTTATAATCTTTTACTATTATTATTGACCGATTTTATTTTTAGCCTTAAAGCTAGGGTTTTAATTTCAACAGATTTTGCAAAAAAAAATGTTTTAATCTTTAAAGGTTTTCATCTCTTGGTATTTCTTAGGGTTTCCTTATTTTTTTTGACTAATATTACTTATTAGATTTCTTTGTATTTCTTAGGGTTTCGATTGTTTGACTGTTTATTCTATTGTTTCTGCCTGTTAACCTTCAACTCTGTTGATTAAGTGTTAATTGGTTTTACTTACCTAAATTAGGTTTTGATATCAACTTTCCTTTAGTATCAGTATTTCCTTATTAAGATTTTACCTTTTTTAACCTTATTTATGTGATTAACTATCCATACTATTGGCTTGATTTTGTGTTGTGATTAATGAAGTCGACTCCTAATTGATTTTGGAATTAGTTCTTACCTTATTTAACCTTATTCTTATCTACCAATCAATTTTGTGTAAGGTTTTCCTTAAATTAAGTGGTATTTTACTCAATTATGTCTTGTTAATTGATTTATGCTGACTTTAATTGATTGTTAATTAATTTTCACACCTTATTTGTATGTGACTAGTTCATTACCTTATTTGTTTTACTCCATCGGGTGTTATTTAAACCCCTTCCTTGTTCTGATTCGGAGAATGCTTGACAACCCCTTTTAGAACAACCTTTCAAACTGAACAACTTTATAAGGCTCGAACTCTCCTATTCTCACAAAAAACTTAAGCTCTATTTGTTCTCTTGTTTTGATTTTTGCACTAAGTGGCTATTATTTGGCCGGCTGAAAGCTAAGGCCAAATTCTCTAGAACTTAACTGCTATTGCATTCTTACTTGCTTTCTTTCTCAACTGGTATGCCCTAACTCTTGCTATTCTGTTCTCTATGCTTTATTCGACTAGTCTATTTCAATCCACAGCATAATTCTGTCTTTATATGAATACTTCAAAATAATGTGAACCCTTTCCTAAGTTAGTTTTAATGTTCAGTCTGTTTCTTGTTCTAAACTCTGCCAGATACTGTAAGCATGTAACCCAAAATATGTTTGTGGTTTAATTCATAGGTCCTGTCTGTTTCTGTCTCTGTGTTTAAGCCATGGTCATTTTAAATACTAGCATGAGTATTAGATATCATCTTGTTTGACTATGTGCTGAACATGAACTTTCTTTGCTTCTTGGTGCAATCAGCCTACAACTCTGTGTTCTGAACTTTCCTTCTTCTAAAAATTAAACTATTTTGAAACCTTCCCCTTACCCTTTATACACTGGTTTTCAAACTCCTACTCTTAGTCATTTAGGTTCTCACCACCCCTAGTGTGAGCACTGCCTAGGGTCCTTGAGACTCCTTTGAACTCTGACACATTGGGGCTGGTCTTCCAACCTTTTATGAGTTATCTTTCTGAATGTGGTTCTGGTGTGACCATTGCCCGGAGTACCTAAGGCCCTTGTGAACTTTGACACACTGGAAGCCTGATTTTAATGTATAATGGATGGATCACTACTATGCTCCCAAGATGTTATGTTTGAAGGCCTGGTTCCCAGGTTTAGATTGGGCCTACGAAGGCTCCCTATATTGTAATTCTTACTATTATGTAATTCATTCAATACTCTATGCTGTAATAATCTCTGTAATAACAGATTTGGGGTTAATTAGTAAAAGCTGGGGGGTTTTCTTATTCTTTGTCAAAAATACTGGGTAGAAATCCTGCCTATAGAATTTAATTGTGCTGATTGGATTACGTGAGTACTAGACTGTGTTTAGATATCCTGTCTATAGGATTTTCCTGATTATTTTGATTCTGTGTTTTCACATTTGCATACTAGAGATCCTGCTTATAGGACTTTTCGTTTAATTCTGCATTAGAAATCATGTTCATAGGATTTACACATATTTTCAACAACATGTGCATTAGTGACCATGTCTATAGGATCCTGTTTGTTTGAAATAATATTTTTTTTTCTGGCAATCTGCTAACTTCTGCCCACATACGGTTAATAGATACCATGCCTATAGGAATGAAAAATTAGTTTCAAACCTAAAAATTATGCGTATAGGATTTAAACTAATAGATATCATGCCTATAAGGTGAAATCGATTTTTAAACTAATAGATTTCATGCCTACATGGGTTTAAATCGAGTCAATAATTAGAAATCATGCCTATAGGGGTTTAAATTAGTTCAGCAATTAGAAAGCATGCCTATAAGATTTAAAAGGAATAAAAACATGTCTTTATGAGTTAAAATCAGTATTACACTTAGAAACCATGTTTATAGGTCAGTAATTTGTAAACTCGTAGAAATCATGCCTATAGGATTCTGTTAATCAATTCTGAATTCAACCAATTTTGGCCATCACTTAAGTAATCTGTAGGACTTATTAATGATAATGGGTTTTAAATTGTGACATATTACCTGCTTGGAATGCCCAGATTCGCGCTGAATAAAATCAGTATGCAAACAAATAGGTCACAATGCCCGCCTTAATAAAACTGTCTTTATATTATGTTTCTGCTCATATAGATATCCTGCCTATAGGATCCTAAAATTAACGAAGTTTGCTGATTCAATTGCGTGATGTTGTTGTTTATGTGTGGAGGTTAATGTGAGCCCTTATTTGTTTATTTGAAATTCCTATTTGTCTTTTGTTTTTCGCCTAGATTTCTCATTTTTTAAGTAACATAGATTGGTCTAGAACCATCCTAAATAAAGGTGTTAACACCTCCAAGGCCATAGGTAAGGGACGAGTAGTGCACACATAAGGAACGAGCTAGAAGCTACTAGAACGTTTAGGTAACAACTGAAAGATAGTAATTGGGTAGTAAGGAGATGATAGCCCGTGCGCTAATGCTATGAGTAACACCCCAACTTGGGGAAGTTACAAAGTATTGCATGGAATGATCCTATAGGCTAATAAACCTTGGACCCCTCTTTAATCCTGTTTAAAGTAACTTGTATTGTCCAGATTGTTTTCCTCCCCTTTTAGACTAATTCACTTAATTTAAGTTTTGTCGGGACCCACCATTGTGGACCTCGAGGGGTGCCTAACACCTTCCCCTAGAGGTAATTTAAGACCTTACCCGATCTTTGGTGATGCAAACTGGTTTATGAGTTAATTTCTCTAGGTGCCCTAACGCACCTTAATCCGTTAGGTGGCGACTCTTATAATCCCTTACCCAATCCCAAAAGGAAGGAGTTGTCCCAGAAATTTCGAAACCCGATTTCGCGAGAAAAAAGGGGGGTGCGACATCTGTAAGCCTTGAAGGAGTTGAAGAAATATTTGTCAAGCCCTCCATTTCTCTCAAAACCAAAAGAAGGTGAAGTGTTGCTAGTCTACCTCGCGATTTCAGAAGTTGTGATAAGTGCAATTTTAGTCCGAGAGGATGAAGGCACGTAATATCCAATTTATTACATTACCAACATTTTAACAGGAGCATAAACTCGCTAGCCGCATCTAGGAAAGCTGGCCTTAGCTCTCGTAGTTTCCGCTCGGAAGCTAAGGCCCTAATTCCAATGACATACTATAGCGGTGGTGAATGCTTTCCCTTTGAGGAATATCCTCCATAAACCCGATCTATCGGGTAGATTGGCCAAATGGGCCGTCGAAATGAGCGAGTTCGATATAGAATATAAACCGAGGACTGCAATTAAGTCACATGTCTTGGCTGACTTCGTGGACGATTTCGGTCGAGGACTATTTCCTCTGGCAGCCAAGGAAGAAATAATTGTGTCAGAATTGACATGGGGAGTGTGGACCTTATTTATGGAGGGAGCTTCAAACGTAAAAGGGTCTGAGCTCGGAATAGGCTTGATCACGCCTTCGGGGGAAACCTTAAGGCAAGCCATCAAAACGATTCCTTTAAATAACAATGAAGTAGAGTACGAAGCTTTGATTGCAGGGTTTGAATTAGCCCGAGGGCTTGAATCCAAAGTCATCAAAATCAAATTTGATTGTCAGTTGGTGGTAAATCAGGTCTACGGAATTTTTGACACCAATGAGGAACGTATACAACAAAACATGATAAAAGTTCTGGCTTTATTTACGCGATTTTGAGAGTGGTCAATTACTCATATCCCGAGGGAAGATAACGCGGAAGTAGATGGATTGGAAAATTTGGGCTCATCAATAGAAATTCGAGGATTGGAATCAAGGACGGTAGTACAATTGATGAACTCAGTCTTGGACACAAATGGTTACTATGAGGTGAATTCAACTAGTTTGGTCTGGGACTGGAGAAACGAAATAATCGATTATCTCAAGCATGGAAAGTTGCTCGAAGACCCCAAAGCATCAAGAGCGTTACACGCCAAAGCTGCACGATATAGCTTCAAGAAAGGCCAATTGTATAGAAAATCCTTTCAAGGCCCGTTGGCCCGATTCCTAGGAGCATCAGAAGCTAACTATGTCATGAGAGAAATCCATGAATGGATATGCGGCAATCATTCAGGTGAAGATTCTTTGGTGCTGAAAATAGTTCGGATGTGATATTATTGGTCCCGTATGGAACAAGATGCCAAAGACTTTGTACGAATATGTGATAAGTGCCAACGCTACGCACCACTAGTACATCAATCGGCAAAACCCCTACATTCGATTATGTCCCTGTGGCCGTTAATGAAATGGGGGATGGACATCGTTGGACCGCTACCACTGGCTCCTGAAAAGGTAAGGTTTCTTTTAATTTTGACTGACTATTTTTCTAAATGGGTGGAAGCAGGTCCTTATCATAAGATCAGAGAACATGAAGTGGTCGACTTCCTGTGGGAAAATATAATTTTCAGGTTTGGAATACCGAAAGATATTTCATGCGACAACGGGCCGCAGTTTATCGGTGCAAAAGTTACAAAGTTCCTTGAAGATATGAAGATAAAGAGGATTACCTCTTCTTCTTATCATCTGAGTGCAAATGGTCAAGCAGAGTAAAAAAAAACTGATTATAAAAAATCTAAAGAAAAGGTTAGAAGCAGCAAAAGGCAACTGGCCCAAAGAATTACCTGGGGTTCTATGGGCCTATTGAAAAACGACCAACTAACAGGAGAAACCCCTTTTTCCCTTGTGTACAGTGCAAAAGCTTTGATACTGGTGGAAGTAGGGGACCTAACCTTAAGGTATTTCCAGGCGGACGAAGAATCGAACAATGAAGCAACGCTAATCAACTTGGAGCTGCTCGAGGAGCGCAGGGACTTGGCACATGTCAGAATAGAGGCTCAAAAGAAGAGATTGGAGAGATATTATAATTGAAGAGCCAACCTCCATTGCTTCAAAGTAGGAGACTTGGTCTTGAGGAAGGTAACTCAAAACACCCGGTAACTCAACGCGGGCAAGTTAGGCCCAACATGGGAAGGCCCTTATCGGGTTTTAGCTATCACTGGGAAAGGATCATACGAGTTGGAGAATTAGAACAGAGACAAGTTTCCCTATAACTGGAACGTGACACACCTCAAAAGATATTAATGCTGACGAACAACAGCCAAACGGAAAGTATGTGCTGCACACTTTTTCCCTTCGTTCAATTTTTGTCCCAATTGGGTTTTTCTGGCAAGGTTTTTAATGAGGCAGCGACAGAAAGCATAGTACAAAGACAAAATCTGTAAGACCTTTGATAACAAGGCAAACAAACAAGTCTCCACTCGGGGATGATTAGATAATCTTTACTTCGATAGAAAATTCCCACCGGGAAGTTAAGTTTGCTGCCAAATAGAGGTTACCCAACTATTCACAAGCTCAAACCACTAGAGGACTATTAGATATTATTTTGCTCGATATCATGGATTCCTAAAGGGAAACAAGATATGTTTCCAAGTGAAGGATTACCTAACAGTTCATTAGTAGAACCTTCGAAGGTACAAGACTTCCAGTGTTCCAATTTGCATTCTTCGTATTCGAACATTGGGGGGAATGATATGAGGGTACCGTAACAATGAATGCCACGTCAACCAGCGAATGAAAATCCAGGAATAGAATACACCATCGAGGCCGGGGATTGCGCAACCAGCCCTGCAGAAGGCCAGGGATTGCGCAGCCAGCCCCGCAGAAACAAGTTGTACAAGATAGCCACAAGTCATGGCAACTTTTTTTCTGCATAGCAAAATGCTTATGTACTTTTGAAAATAGAAGGAATTAAATGCACTGAAATCCTTTTGTTTTTATCTTGTTTCTTCTCTGAACAATGAGTTAATTTTGCCATTTGAAAGTTAAACAAGTACTTCAAATGTTAGTGTTGTAATGAACATGAGACGTCTTCTTCAAGAGCACCCTAAACAAGAGGGCCCTCTCTTATAAAAACCCTCACGATAAAGGGTTGGTTCCAGAAGAATCAATGCCAGGTATCTAAAATGCCATCGGGGAAAAATACACTCGAAGCCGCATACGAAAAGGATGCAAAAATCAAACTTGCGCAAATAGTCACGGAAATCCTCATGAAAAAAGGATAATACTCGGAACCAAAATTCTTCGAAAGAAAGGCATCCGAGATTACACATAATAAAGCGCAAATAGAACAACATGCGCAAAATACTTGAGCAAGTACGAAAGTTAAAGACTTGCATGAACATTCAAACGAAAGTAAGACTCAAACGACACTTGAGAAAACAAATATGGTTTTATTTACAAGGATGCGTCAAAGTGATAAAGGTACAAAATAGAAAAAGAAAGAAAAAAGCTAAATTGCAGCATCTCCAGAATCAGGAGGAAGAGAAGTATCCGCATCCCCGAGAGTAGTAGATGGTTCTACCAATGGCTCAACATTTCCCCAACTTGGCCTTCGGTATCATCTCCTTCTATCCCTCTTAAATTTCCGAAAACTCATAACCGAGATCAGAAGAACCTGGAGCGTTAGACTGTGCCAGGAGTCCATTTGTTGCAGCCAACTCAAGCTCTCGGGCTTTAGCAATTTCGGCATCAATGTCAATGATACCGGTCTTGGACTCTTCCAAGGTTTTTCTCCTCACGCTATACATGGAATATGTTTTTTCAACAATGAGGGAAGTCGCTCGGTGCTTAAGTTCTTCTTTGAGTTGAGTAACCTCGGCAAAAAGGTTTTCCCAACCGGACCTAGCAGATTTAATACTGATGTCGAGCTCACAAACAGTTGAACTAAAGAGCTTATTATACTCGATAATTTTCCTGTACTTCTTCTCTAGATGGTCATGTTTCGCCCCCACAACAACAAGCTCTTCACTTTTGGATTTCAAGGCTACTTCCAAATTAATCACTCTTTCAGCGGAGGCAGCCTTATGGTCGGTTGCATCAAGAACGTCGTTGTGGACTTCTGCCCATTAAGCCTTGGCCTCATCAAATCTAACCCTCAACGACCTAATTTATTGGCTAAGGGTTACCACTTCTTGAGCACTTTGACGCAAACGAGCCTCCAAAACAACGGCCTCGATAGCCTTGGTTTCCATTTCCATGAGGCGGAGAACTGTCTGGTCCCTGTAAGGCCCTGTAAAGTTTTGCCTAGAAACCTGGGACTTCGTGGTACCGAGGTTAGATTTATGTTCAGACTTTTCGGATTGAACAATACGCTTCTGGGTTTAAGAAAAATGTTTTAAAAATGTGTGAATTTCTGCGTCCCATTATGCAGCCGTATAATCACTCTGCGGACCGCATAATGGCCACAGAGTAAAGCAGAAAATTTGGCCAATTTAAGGTCAGCTTTGCGTTCAATTATGCGACCGCATAATCACTATGCGGACCGCACATTGGCCGCATAATTTTTCTTGGAATTCTGTGAAGGGAGTTCTGCGGTGCATTATGCGACTGCAGAATAAGTATGCGAACCGCATACTGGTCGCATACACGATCAGAAAATTCAAGCCCCTGAGGGCTATTTCTGCGGTCACTTTGCGGACCACATATCCATTATGCAGTCGCATATGCGACCGCATACCTATGTCGGGGCACCCATTTTCTTATTTTAAACCCGACCCTATTCCGATAAAGAATCCCTTTTAGACCAGTTTGAGCTCACTTCTAATATTTGCTAGAGGGAGGAAGGGGGAGTTCTAGAGGGAGGGCCTAATCTTCATCAAATTTTCTTCAATTATCATATAAAATCTTTGAGGATATTCAAGTAAGGCACCAAATTCTTCATCCTAAGAGGAAAGACTTCATCACCTCGGCTCTTAATTCCAAACATAACTATAATGGGATATGGTGAGATAATTCATGGGGATGAGGGTGACTCTATTGCATGCAAGTGTCCTTCGGAGATATGGGGGAATTGTAAATCAAGGATAGAGAGGAATGGGATATGGGTTGGGGTAATCTTCCATAAAAAGACCATAAAACCTTAATGAACACATGATGTTTGATAAAATTCTCAAGTGAGCTAGGGTTATGATCATTTTCCCTAATTATGGGTTCAATTGTGCTGCATTGCTAAAATAGATTGAGGTTGCAAACATTCTGGAGCATTGTAGGATTAAGGAAACCTCAATTGAGGTATGTATGGCTAAAACCCCCTCATATTAGAAATCGAACTCCCATGGCGCCCCTACAATTGGTGTAAGCTTTAATCCTGATAGATGTAGGAAATGACATTTCAAATGTGCTTGTGTTGTAAAAACGTTATGTGTAATATGTATTCAAATGCTCCCTGTTAAGCTACGTTGTTACTTGGTGATGTATTAAAGTTATGGAATATGTGTTAAGTTTCCAAAGTATGTCACAACCTTTATATATGTTCACGATTCATGTTTTCTCGCATGTGTACTTGATATCTTGAATTGAAAGGCTTGCTGATAAAATTGTTAATAATGTGAAACATGTGAAAAAAACATGAATTATAAAATGCGGCCAAGTGCCAGGCATGAATTAACAATTGTGGCCACTAGAATTTAAAGACTTGAAATATGTGTGTGTGAAATAAGGAATGAGATGATTTATGAGAAAGTGAAAAATGTCTTGAGTAAGACGGCCTAGCTGATCGGGCCATGATCGGACACCATGCTGCACACATGGTGGTATTGTGTTGTGAACTGAACCGAAAATTGAAACAGGAATTGATATTATGGAAAAATATCTCCAAGAGATATGACCTAGCCGATCGGGTCTTGATCGGACTCCGTATACGAGTACGGTGGTATTGTGAATAATGAGGTGTTAATTCTAGTAATGGCCCAAATTAAAATTATAGCAGTCTCACTTGAAATCTTATGTGATTCCTTATTTGATGTCGTGGTATTGACTACGCTTCTCATTCATTCCTTGATTGCTCCTCTTGCATTATTGATCATTCTAAGAAGATAGTGTTTTAGTTATACATATTAGTACTATTCGACAGTACTATCGTCCCTTTTGCCGAGGGCGCTAGATCTTTGAATGGATGTAGGTGGTTCTTTAGAAGACAGTGCCGACCGATAGTGGTGCATCCTCCTTGCAACAGTCTTGGTGAGCCCCCATTTCTTTCAGGGGTCATGTAGTTCTTCTTTTGACATAATTTACCACGTTTTGAGGTATAGCCTGAGCCTTATCACCGACACGGTCATATCTATCTTTTGTATCTTTAGAGGCTCCGTAGACGTTATGTGGGTTATGTATGGGTATTGGATGGGTCACAGGATCATATTGTATTTTTAAACTCCTTTCCCACCAAATTGTAAATTGTATGCACTTTTGGAACTTTAACTATGGCATAATGGATATAATGAAAGTGAACTAGCAATGTTTATATGTAGGTGTACATTTGTTCATTCCCCTATTTAACTAATGGTAACGTGTCCCTTTTTTAAATCATGAATGAGATAGGTAGGAAGAGTCTAATAGGCTTGCTCGACCGGGTTCACTCGGTTGAGCGCCGACAGCGCTCCCCGAGGTTGGGGAGTGACACTCACGTTCTGCCAAAAGCTGATCCTGTTCAGAAGTAAGTTCTTCCTTCTCACGAATTAGCCTTTGAGGGTTCCCAGAAGTAAGAAATTTGGCTACAAAACAAGAAGAAGTAAAATTTGGAGTACACTTGTGCAAAGGTAGAAGAAATAACATAAGAAGAAAGGAACGTACTGCTATGGTATTACGCATAACTTTGTTCAAAAAACACTCCCCCGAGAGTGTCTGAATTTTTTCCCAGTCTTTTTCTGAAGCCAAAGGCTTCAAATAATTAGGAAGCTCCATCGGCCGGGATAACCGGTAGAGACCGAAAGATTAATGTTCCTCCTACTTTGTGGATCTTCAGAAGGGGCAGCACAATTTTATCCCAAATTCCCATGAACCGGGGACTGAGGAAGAGGGACATCTTCTTCACGATTAAGTGTGGCCGATGGAGATGATGTAGCAAATGCTGTTGGAAGAGTGGATGAAAATGGAAATGATGTAGCTGTTGCTGGTGGTGGTGAAGGCGGAGATGAAAATGATGGAGCTGAAGAGTGAGAAACAGTTGCATCAAATGCATTGCTGGTTGTTTGATGCTCGCCAACCAAAGACGGCATGGCCCGTTACTAAGCCCCGCGGTACTGGTTATAGAAATTGGGGCCCGGAGCAAGAGTTAGCATATTCAACTAAATCAGATTCTCCCCAAATTGTTGAGATGCCATCTTCAGTTTGTTCAATTTTTTCAACAATTTGAGTATCCTGTTGAGATGATGAGGATCGTATCCTTCAATGTAAAGAAGCTCCCCCATAACTAGATTTTTCATCATCATCGATAATCATAGTGTCTACGACTAGCCCGGAAGGAGGACCAGTCATCATTGCCACCGGATATGACTCGGGGACATCAACCTTTTTCCTCTTATTCTTTTCCTAGGCCCAAAGGTCAAATGTGACACCACACTCTTCTACCCAGCAATAGGATTCTACTAGTTCTAGGGTGAACATATTTCTTCAGCTAGACCATCTAGTGTTCACGAGTGCAAATCTCGAGGAGGACCCCCAGGATTTATTTATGAGATGCACAAGACCCTAAGAGTTGTGAGTGCAACCGAGATAGATGGGGTGGAGTTGGCTACCTATCGTCCTAAAGGGGTGACCTATTCGTGGTTCGAGTTGTGGGAAGACTCCCGTGAGGAGGGAAGTCCTCCAGCGAGGTGGAATGAGTTTGTAGATGCCTTTGTCGATCATTTCCTGCCTGCTGAGACAAGGGCAACCCGCACAACGGAGTTTGAGAATATGAAGCAAGGTAGAAAGTGTGTGTGGGAATACCACATGGAGTTTGCCCGCCTGTCAAAGTATGTTGTTCACATGTTACCCACTATGGATAGGGTTCGCCAGTTTGTTCAGGGACATACTTCTTTGACTATCAATGAGGCTTCTACAGCTGCCTTGAATTTGGATACGAATTATGGGAAGATGGTGGCATTTTCTCAGGCCACGGAGAACCATAAAGTGAAAAACAGGATGGAGCGAGAGGGTAGCAGCAAGGCCCGATCAGCGGGAAACTTCGGGGAGTCATTCAGCGATAGGAGATCAGCTTTCAATGGAGGTTCATCGCGGTCGTCCCAGTCTATTGCACAGTCCTCATCCAGTGCATTGCCATCAGGGCCCAACTAGCAGCAAAATTGGAGTCGTTTCAGGCCCGGCAAGGCAGCAGTGGACCCCACCAGTAGGGTCAGTCAGAAAGGAGATCCCAGCAGCAGAGGCCCCCATGCCTGAGGTGCAGGAATATGCACTTGGGGATTTGCTACATGGACTTACCCATATGCTATGGGTGCGGGATGGGGGGCCATATTCAGAGGCATTGTTGTGTATCCCGCTAGGGTGCGGGTAGGGGCACATCTCAGCCATCCAGTCCAGCAGCTGCCACATCCTGAACACCCTCTCCGGCTCGAGGTACTCCAGCACCCACAGGATGTGGTGCAGCTAGGGGTGGTGCACAGAATTCGGGAGGACCCAGCCGGTTCTATGCTATGAGTGGTCGTCAGAGTGCAGAGGCTTCTCCAGATGTCGTCACAGGTATATTGACTGTCCAATCTCATGATGTGTATGCCCTTATTGATCCCGAATCTTCTTTGTCATATGTCAATCATTATGTTGCTATGAGCTTCAGGATAGAACCGGAATAGCTTCATGAGCCGTTCTCCGTATCTACTCCGGTTGGCGAGTCTATTACGGTTGCACGAGTTTATAGAGATTGTGCTGTTACGGTGCCTGGTCGGGATACCATGGCCGGCCTCATTGAATTGGGGATGGTTGATTTTGATGTAATAATGGGGATGGATTGGCTTTATTCACATTTTGCCAAAGGCTCGAATTTCCTAATGAGCCAGTGGTTGAATGGGAGGGAGATAATGTAGTGCCAAGAGGTAGGTTTATTTCTTACTTAAGGCCACGAGGATGATCAAAAATGGGTATATTTATCATTTGGTCTGGGTTACGGACACCGATGCAGAGGCACCTACCCTTGAGTCTGTGCCAATTGTAAATGAATTCCCCGATGTCTTTCTGGATGAGCTTCCTGGATTCCACCAGTCAGGGAGATTGATTTTGGGATTGATGTGATGCCAGACATGCAGCCTATATCCATTCCACCTTATAGAATGGCGTCGACGGAATTAAAAGAGCTAAAGGAACAACTGAAGGATTTGTTAGAGAAAGGTTTCATCCGACCGAGTGTGTCACCTTGGGGAGCACTGGTTCTCTTTGTCAGGAAGAAAGATGGATCGCTACGAATGTGTATTGACTACCGGCAACTCAACTAAGTCACAATAAAAAATAAATACCCATTGTCAAGGATAGATGATTTGTTTGATCAATTGCGGGGTGCTAAGTTCTTTTCCAAAATTGATTTGCGGTACGGGTATCATCAATTGAAGATAAGGGAGCAGGATATTCCGAAAACAGCTTTCAGAACCCGGTATGGGCACTTTGAATTTCTGGTAATGTCTTTCAGGCTGACAAATAACCCGACAGCTTTCATGGATCTTATGAATCGAGTCTTCAAGCCTTTTCTTAACTCCTTTGTGATAGTGTTCATTGAAAACATTCTTGTGTATTATTGGAATCGGGAGGATTATGCTGACCACCTCAGGGCAGTTCTGCAGACTCTTCATCAGCACCAGTTGTATGCGAAGTTTTCAAAATGTGAATTTTGTCTTGAATCTGTTACATTCCTGGGTCATGTTGTCTCTAGAGAAGGGATTAGGGTCGATCCTCAAAAGATTTCAGCGATAAAGGATTGGCCTAGACCTACCACTCCAACAGAGATTCGTAGTTTCTTGGGTCTGGCCGGGTATTATAGGAGGTTCGTGGAGGGGTTCTCCATTCTTTCCTCTACATTGACTAAATTGACGTAGAAAGCGGTTAAGTTCCAGTGGTCCTTTGCTTGTGAAAAGTTCTTTCAGGAATTGAAATCAAGGTTGACTACGGCACCGGTATTGACCCTGGCAGATAGTACATAGGGGTTTGTGGTATATTAAGATGCTTCAAGGATTGGGCTTGGGTGTGTGTTAATGCAACATGACAAAGTTATAGCTTATGCTTCAATGCAACTCATGAATCATGAGAAGAATTACCCAACACATGAATTAGAGCTTGTGGCGGTGATTTTTTGCATTAAAACTTTGGCCGATTATTTGTATGGAGTCCACGTAGATGTATTTACGGACCATAAGAGCCTTCATATATCTTCAAACAGAAGGAGTTGAATCTGAGGCAGAGAAGGTGGCTTGAGTTGCTCAAAGACTACGACATCAATATTTTATATCATCCGGGGAAAGCTAATGTGGTGGTGGATGCTCTCAGTCGGAAATCCATGGGTATTTTGGCTCACTTGGAGGCTTGTCAAAGGCCATTGGCCCGGGAAGTTCACCAGTTGGCTAGTTTGGGGGTTCGTCTACTAATGAGGGAGGAGTAATTGTGCAGAATAGGGAAGAATCATCGCTTGTGGCAGAAGTCAAAGAAAAGCAATATAATGATCCATTATTGGTACAGTTGAATGAGGGAATCCATAAACACAAAACCTCAGCTTTTTCTCTTGGTATGGATGATGGTACATTGTGGTACAAAAGGGCGACTATGTGTTCCAAATATCGACAGTCATCGGGAAAGAATCATGGCAGATACTCATACTTCTAGATATTTCGTGCACCCAGGTTCTACAAAAATGTATCATGATTTCAAAGAAGTCTATTGGTGGAATGACATAAAGAGGAGCGTGGCGGACTTTGTGGCAAGGTGTCGGAATTGTCAACAAGTGAAAGTCGAGCATTAACGTCCGGGTGGGTTGGCACAAAGCATAGAAATTCCAATGTGGAACAGGGAAATGATCAATATGGATTTTGTGGTGGGCTTACCGTGCACTCCGCACAAGTTTGATTCAATTTGGGTAATTGTGGAACGACTCACGAAATAAACGCACTTCTTGCCAGTTAAATCTACCGACACACCGGAACAGTATGCTTAGTTGTATATCAAGGAAATGGTCAGGTTACATGGCACTCCAGTATCAATCATTTCAGATCATGGGGCTCAGTTCACAGGTAAACTTTGGAAGAAATTTCAGCAAGGTTTTGGTACGCAGGTAAACCTCAGCACAACATTTCATCCACAAATCGATGGGCAAGCAGAGCGGACTATTCAGACACTTGAGAACATGTTGCGTTCTTGTGTTCTTGATTTCAAAGGTAGCTGGGATGATCATTTGCCACTTATCGAGTTTGCTTATAATAACAGCTTCTATGCTAGTATTCTGATGGCACCATTTGAGGCATTGTATGGTAGGAGATGTAGATCTCCCATTGGGTGGTTCGAGATCGAGGAAGCTGAACTGATAGGGCCAGACCTTGAGCATAGGGCTATGTAAAAGGTTAAAATCATTAAAGTGCGGTTGAAAACTTCTCAGAGTCACCAAAAATCTTATGCGGACGTTCGTCATAGAGATTTGGAGTTCAAAGAAGAGGATTGGGTATTCTTGAAGGTGTCCCCCATGAAGGGTATTATGCAATTTGGAAAGAAAGGAAAATTGAGTCTGAGGTATGCCGGGCCGTATAGAATCATTCAAAGGATCGGTCAGGTAGCGTACAAGCTTGAGCTACCACCCGAGATGTCGTTGGTCCACCCGGTATTCCATGTGTCTATATTGAAGAAAGTAGTGGGATATCCCTCAGCTATTGTGCCAATAGAGACCATTGAGGTTAATGAGGAATTATCATATGAAGATCTTCCCGTTGTCATTCTTGATAGGGAAGTACGAAAGTTGAGAAACAAAAAGATTGCCTCCATGAAAGTATTGTGGAGAAACCAGCAAGCTGAGGAGGATACTTGGGAGGCCGAGGATGAGATGAAAAAGAATTACATGCATTTGTTTGAATATCCATGTAATAGTTCTATGAGCTTGTTCCCAATAAATTTTGTATCACTTGTTCAACTAATGTAAAGATATCCCTTATTAGCTATATGTCCCTTTTAAGGACTCGGTTGGTGTTGTGTTGCATTCTGTTGTGTTGTTTGATCATATATATATTGTTCAGATGTGTTTCGGGGGGCTCTCTGACAGGTAGATAGGCCTAGATACAAAGGAAACTCTGGCGAATTTTTCAAAAAATTTAGGAGTTAGTCAAAATTTGGGGCTGATGGTATGTAGTATAACTGAAGCTGTATTAGGTGAACCTTGATCCTCATTCGAGAACGAATGATCTTAAATGGGGGAGGATGTAAGGCCCCGTAAAAATTTTCCTAGAAACCCGAGACTTCGTGGTACCGAGGTTAGATTTATGTGTTATAACATTAGAAAAGCTTGTTGTGGTTCAGACTTTTTGGATTGAACAGTACGCTTCTGAGTTTAAGGAAAATGTTGTAAAAATATTTGCGTTTCTGCAGCCCATTATGCGGCCACATAATCACTCTGTGGACCGCATAAACTTGGCCAATTTAGAGGTCAGCTTTGCGGTCAATTATGCGACTGCATAATCACTATGTGGACCGCACATTGGCCTCATAATTTCTCTTGGTTTCTGCGAAGGGAGTTCTGTGGTGCGTTATGCGACCGCAGAAGAAGTATGCGGACCACATACTGGTCATATACACGATCAGAAAATTCAAGCCCCTGAGGGCTATTTCTGCGGTCACTTTGGGACCGCATATCCATTATGCAGTCGCATGTTAGGGCAGCCATTTTTTCTTATTTTAAACCCGACCCTATTCCAATAAAACACCCCTTTTTAGACCAGTTTGAGCTCACTTACGATATTTTCTAGAGAGAGGAAGGGGGAGTTCTAGAGGGAGGGCCTAATCTTGATAAATTTTTATTTAATTATCATTTAAAAGCTTTGAGGATATTCAAGTAAGGCACCAAATTCTTCATCCTAAGAGGTAAGACTTCATCACTGATCGAGACTAAATTGCATAGTTTAACATGTGATATACCTTACATTTTATGCGCATTAATGATAAAAATACACTTGTTATGTGCTTAATGGAGTTTATTTCATGTGTAGGTGAAGTGGAGATGGAAACGGAGCTAAAAGGATGCAAATACGTCGAAAAATACGCGAAAAGAGACACCCGGGCGATAGCCGGGCGACAGAGCCAAACACACTGACCCTGCCTGGCGTTAGCCAGGCGTTTGGGCTGAAACGCCAGCCCCACCCTGGCGTTAGCCAGGCGTTTGGGCTGAAACGCCAGCCCTGGCCTGGCGTTAGCCAGGCGTTTGGGTCCAAACGCCAGGTCCCCAGTTCGGCCAGAAATCGAGTTTTGACGGGTTTAAGTGTTTTCTAATTGAAATAGAAGTCTCCTACACGGTTAGGGTTCACCCTAAACCTATAAATAGACTCCTAAAACACAACTACAAAGGGAGATTCACAGGGATACACAGAGATTCGAGTTTAGAGTGAATCGAAGGCAAAACATCAATTTGTACATATTTTCTTCCTTACTTTGTAGTTTAATTATGCTAGTTGTTTTAGATTTTATTCTTATGAATTTGTTTAGCTAATTTCTTGTGGAACCCGTTGGGGAATAAACTTATTGTGATATTAATATAGCTTTGATTGGTTGATTAAACTCTATTTGTTCAACTACGTTCTTGTTGTAGTTGATTGAAGGGCCCTCAATTAGCTGTGCCTATTTATTATGTATCTACTTGAGAGAGAGTGCATATTTAGGTAATTGTTTGAACAACACCACTCCCAGAGTATAGACGAAAGTCATAACCGAGGGTTTAGAGGTTGGATTAGAGATAACGATACTTCGGGTGCAATCTAAGTGAACTGTAATGCAATCTAGCTAGCGTAACTTGAGAGAGTGCGTCTAGTAAATTATCATAATTACTTGAGAGAGATTTATGGTAGATAGAGTGTTCATGATTGATAGAGATAACTAATCAAGCTATACGAAGTATCCGAGAAGTAAGTTCACCAGCGGGGGAAACCATAACCTTAGATTTTTATTACAATTGTTTATACCTTAGCATAGTTAATCTTTAATTTTAATCTTTAGTATTAGTAATTTAAATAACATCAGGTGACAGCTGAGTAGTATTTTAACAGCTTGCTTGATACGTCAATTCCCTGTGGGATCGACTCTGGGCATAATACCCCAGGATTATATTTGCAACGCCCGTTTAGTCTTCTACAAGACATAGTTGAGCGTGATCAATCACCCCGGCTCTTAATTCCAAACATAGCTATAATGCGATATTAGTGAGATTATTCATGGGGATGAGAGTGACTCTATTGCATGCATGTGTCCTTCGGAGATGTGGGGGAATTGTAAATCAAGGATAGAGAGGAGTGGGGTATGCGCTAGAGTAATCTTCCATAAAAAGACCATAAAACCTTAATGAACACATGATGTTTGATTAAATTCTCAAGTGAGCTAGGATTATGATCATTTTCCCTAATTATGGGTAATTGTGCTGCATTTCTAAAATAGATTGAAGTTGCAAACATTCCAGGACATTGTAGGGATTAAGGAAAGCTCAATTGAGGTATGTATGGCTAAAAACCCCTCTTCTTAGAAATCGAACTCCCATGGAGCCCCTACAATTGGTGTAAGCTTTAATCCTGATTGATGTAGGAGTTGACATTTCAAATGTGCTTGTGTTGTAAAAACTTTATGTGTAATATGTATTCAAATGCTCCCTGTTAAGCTATGTAGTTACTTGGTGACGTATTGAAGTTATGAAATATGTGTTAAGTTGCCAAAGTATGTGACAACCTCTATATATGTTCACGATTCATGTTTTCTCGCATGTGTACTTGATATCTTGAATTGAAAGGCTTGTTGATGAAATTGTTAATAATGTGAAACATGTGGAAAGAACTTGAATTATGAAATGCGGCCAAGTGCCAGGCATGAATTAACAATTGTGGCCACTAGCATTTAAAGACATGAAATATGTGTGTGCGAAATAAGGAATAAGATGATTGATGAGAAAGGGAAAATGTCTTGAATAAGACGGCCTAGCCGATCAGGCCATGATCGGACACCATGCCGCGCACATGGTGGTATTGTGATGTGAGCTGAACCGAAAATTGAAACAGGAATTGATATTGTGGAAAAATGTCTCCAAGGGAGATGACCTAGCCGATCGGGTCGTGATCGGACTCCGTATACGAGTAAGGTGGTATGTGATAATGTGGTGTTAATGCTAGTAATGGCCCAAATTAAAATTATAGCAGTCTCACTTGAAAGCTTATGTGATTCCTTATTTGATGTCATGGTATTGACTATGCTTCTCATTGATTTCTTGATTGCTCCTCTTGCATTATTGATCTTTATAAGGAGGTAGTGTTTTTGTTATACATACTAGTACTATTCGACAGTACTAACGTCTTTTTTGCCGAGGGCGCTACATCTTTGAATTGATGTAGGTGGTTCCTTAGCAGACAGTGTCACCCGCAGATAGTGTTGCATCCTCCTTGCAGAAGTGTTTGTGAGACCCCATTTCTTCCAAGGGTCATGTAGTTCTCCTTTTGATATAATTTACCACGTTTTGAGGTATACTGGGGCCTTATCACCGGCACAATCATATATATCTTTTGTATCTTTAGAGGCTACGTAGACGTTATGTGGGTTATGTATGGGTATTGGATGGGTCACGGGATCATATTGTATTTTGAAACTCCTTCCCACCAAACTGTAAACTGTATGCACTTTTGGAAGTTTAACTAGGGCATAATGGATATAATGAAAATGAACTAGCAACGTTTATATGTAGATGTACATCTGTTCATTCCCCTATTTAACTAATGGTAATGTGTCCCCTTTTAAAATCATGAATGAGATGGGTAGGAAGATTCTAATAGGCTTGCTCGATCAGGTTCACTCGATTGAGCGCCGGTCGCGCTCCTCGAGGTTGGGGCGTGACAGTCTCGTTCTACCAAAAGTTGATCCCATTCAGAAGTAAGTTCTTCCTTCTCACGAATCAGCCTTTGAGGGCCCCAAGAAGCAAGAAATATGGCTACAAAACAAGAAGAGGTAAAACTTATACACTTGTGCAAAAGAAGAAAAAATAACGTAAGAAGAAAGGAACGTACTGCTATGGCGTTATGCATAACTTTGCTCAACAAAAACTCCCATGAGAGTGTCTGAATCTTTTCCCAGTATTTTTCTCAAGCCAAAGACTTCAGATAATTAGCTAGCTCCACCGGCCAGGATAGCAGGTTGCAACACGTAGAGACCGAAAGAGTAATGTTCCTCCTCCTTTGTGGATCTTCAGAAGGGGCAGCATAATTTTGTCCCTAATTTCCATGAACTGGGGAATGAGGAAGAGGGACATATTATTCATTGTTAAGTGCGGCCGATGGAGATGATGTAGCAACTGCTGTTGGAAGAGTGGATGAAGATGGAAATGATGTAGTTGTTGCTGGTGGTGGTGAAGGCGGAGATGAAGATGATGGAGATGAAGAGTGAGAAGCAGCTGCATCAAATACAATGCTGGTTGTTTGATGCTCGCCAACCAAAGACGGCATGGCCCGTTACTCAGCCCCACGGTACTGGTTATAGCAATTGTGGCCCGGGAGTGGGAATTAGCATATTCAACTAAATCAGATTCTCCCCAAAGTGCTAAGATGTCATCTTTAGTTGGTGATATTGTTTCCACAGTTCGAGCATCCTATTGAGATGATGAGGATCGTATCATTCAACGTAAAGAAGCTCCCTCATAACTAGCTTGTTCATCATCATCGATCATCACAGTGTCTACGACCAGCCCGGAAGGAGGACTAGTCATCATTGCCAGCGGAGATGATTCGGGGACATCAACCTTTTCCCTCTTATTCTTTTCCCTGGCCGTAGAAGAATGTCTTCTCTTTGGTTGCTTATTCTCTGGTCGGGGACTCCGTGAAGAAATTTTTGCGCACGAAGCAGGCCCGGAGATGCCAGTTCGAGTAAGTGCCTCCTGAAGCAGCCTCGCCACATCAGCAGGGTTAGCCAAAACATCCTCCTCAGGGACATCAACTGAGCCTGCAGGTAGACCTAATTCTGTTACAAGTCATAAAGGTTTAACCAAGTTCTTCATATACAAAAAGTGGAAACAATGTAAATTAAAGTTAACATGATTTTTGGCCTTCCACCCGTATTTAAGGGACAAATCTTTCCACAAATAAGTTCTGGGCGTTGTAGTGTCCAAGATCTTCTGAACTCACCGGTCCAAGCCTTCTACCACCAGTGGGATCCATCGAGTCACTATAACATACGAAGGTTGAAGGATCAATACAATCATGAAATAATATTTAGTAAAATAAAATGTATTAAAAGGAACTTACGAGAGCAGTTCCAAGCAACTGGAAATGATGAAGTTGTTATTGGAACAATGTCACTGGTGGCAACTGCAACAAATTGTTCCGTCCACCCATAGTCATTGTCATCATCCATGCTAGAGAGCAAAGCATGGTGGCCACTCTTGCAAAGGTTTATCATTCCCCCGCGGAAAATTTTGAGAGAATATAGGTTCATCATATGAGTTAAGGTTAGCTCCTCTCCAGTTTCTTGTCACAAATGCTGAAGGCAGACGATCGTCCTCCACATTAAAGTACTTACCTTTGCCAAGCACACCTGATAACGAAGGCAAAACTCCGCAATCACGGAATCAAGCTCTTCGCTCAAAGAAAATGCACCCAAACTAAATGGATACGTGAAAAAATATGTAAAACCTTCCTTGGGAAAGGTCACTCACTTCGATAAATCTAGAGAAATAATATCTAACTCAGAGCAACGTTTATCCTCCTTCACAGTAGGAATACTTGAAGGGTGAATGGAAGAAGGGTATCTAGTAACAACCCATGTACGAGGGTTAGCAGTAGGAAATTTCTCTTCAAAATCCTTTGAAGTACTAAGCCTTCTTGGGATGATGGAACCCACTATTGTAGGAATGGAATCCTCGGTTTTGTTCTTGCTCTTCGAAGAACCAATGCGTTTAGATGAAGAATCCATCAGAAAATGAGAAGGAAAAGATTTTGTGTTTGAAGGAAAATAGAGAAGGGATGGAAAACAAGGATGCAAATAAGAAGCTCAAGCAATTGTGAAACGCAAAGGAAAAGGAAGTTGCATATAAGTAAAATTTTGGTGGCTAAATTCATGGCCATGATTACCTCGATAATCGATAAATATTGTGCTGAATCATGGGATGACGCGTGTTCGGGGCATTAAATGCGGAGAGACGTGCATCTAATCAATCAGAAAACTTCAAAGGGATTTATAGTAATTCCCGCCAAAAAGGTGTTTCTACCTACTTCGCGGTAACTCAAGATTATGTCACCGGAAAGCAGGGGGATATCTGTTTAGGAAAAAATATGACATGACACGTGGCCGCTTAAAGAAGGACACGTGGGACACAAGATGGGGATGGCCACTGAACATAGCTATTCCGCTTGTCACTGGAAGGAATAATGTTTATTAAAGAAGTATTAAATGCTTTGCGCCCGGTAACATTTAATACACAATGTTCTATAGCATTAAGGATAATGACCCGTTACAAGGAATTTGTCATTTATGTCCAATGTTACATCTTCATTAATAGCCCTCATAATTGACATTAAATAAGGACATGATCTTAGGACTTCCTTCCCTAGATATAGCTATAAATAGGGAGCTCAATTATCATTGTAAAGGGCATGATTTTTCTAGATAACTTATGCTACATTCTATACAGAATCTTAATAAAATTTTACTTTCTTGCTTTTTGACCTCATCATTATTGTACCCAGAAACCTTGTTCCCGGATTCGTCAACTCTATTGTTCCATCTACATTCTAAGGCTAAGTATTTTATATTTATCAGTTATTTCGTTATTTTTTAGATCAAATTAATTCACTTGTTTAGAAACCATGAACAAATTCAATTGTGTCGTTTTACGGGTACACATATATGTATCTGCCCCTACAACCATTATATATGAAAAAAGGAATCACGCTTGACCATAAAAAAATATCAAGCCCGTGCGTAAAGGGGCATGTTAAAGACATACTCTCTCCGTTTTAGTTTAGATGATGTAGTTTGATTTAACACAAAGTTTAAAGAAGAAAAAAAAAAGACTTTTTGAAACATGTGGTCCTAAAAGTTTATAGGTTAAAAGCTTTGTGGGACCATTATATTTATATGGCTATAAAAGCTTCTCATTAAGGATAAAGTTGGTAAAACAAAAGTTTAAAGTTAAATTATTTCTAAATATAGAAATGTGTCATTCTTTTTTAAACAAATTAATAAGTAAAGTGTGTCATTTAAATTGAAATTGAGGGATTATATAATTGAATAAATAAAAAATATGTATTTTCTGACAATTTAACTTTTAATAAGAGATGGTCATATATTTCAACTGTCCCGTAGTTGAATATGACATTTAATTGATTCTAATTATTGATGATTAAACAAAGAAAATACTCCAAAGAAACTTGAAGTAGCCAATAATGGATGGATTGGAGAGACGCCGTGAAAGAATTCTTGGACCTTTATTTGTCAAAAAGTTTTATTGAAGATAGAGAGTCAGTTGTTTTGCTTCATATGTTATGTTTCGGGAATTTGCAGTCGTACCTTATATTTGTGTCACATTTTAACATGTACTCTATTTTTAAAAATTATTAATTTGGTAGCTAGTTGACAAGAAATCCGTAATAATATGACACTTACACCCCTGATAAATCGCATGATCAGCAACCTCATTCATGAAAAAAGATCTCCTCCCCTCATCTCAGCAACTTTATCAAAAAAACGAAACTTCATGTTAATGTAGCATGAAGTTGTTTCATGTTGAAGCTAAATCTTCATGCTAATATAGCATGAAGTTTTTTACATTGAAGCTAAAATTTCATGCTAATATAGCATGAAGTTGTTTTACATCGAAGCTAAAATTTCATGCTAATGTATGCTGAAGTTATTTATTTTCTACGGTTTTGTCATTAGTGCTGACGGTATTTAATTCATTTGATATAACTTCAGTTTAAGTATGCTGAAGTTATTTAGTTCACTTGCGAAAACTTCAAACTAAACATGCTAAAGTTTTTGTCTTGCCGTATTTAATTTTCTAATGAGTTTTTGTTAATGCATACTGAAGTTATTTAGTTTATTTGCTAAAACTTCAGACTAAACATACTTAAGTTATTTGGTTCATTTGCGAAAACTTCATACGAAATATGCTTAAGTTTTTGTCTTGCAGTATATAATTTTCTAATGAGTTTTTGCTAATGGATGCTGAAGTTATTTAGTTCATTTGCTAAAACTTCAGACTGAACATGCTTAAGTTATTTTGTTCATTATGCTTAAGTTATTTAGTTTATTTGCTAAAACTTCAGACTAAATATGCTTAAGTTATTTAGTTCATTTGATAAAACTTCAGAGTAAACATGCTTAAGTTATTTAGTTCATTTGCTAAAACTTCAGACTAAACATGCTTAAGTTATTTAGTTCATTTGCTAAAACTTCATGCCAAAATATGCTGAAGTTTTGTCCTGTAGTCTACAGTTTTATCAATAGTCATGAAGGGCAAAATTATCTTTTTAAAATACTTTTAACAAAAAAATGGGTACGGATGCAAACGAAAAAGCAAAACGGATATAAGTTAAAAGGAAGCGACCAAATAGAGCACCCATGTAGTTTTTACAAAAATAATTTTACACCCAAAGATGTGGCCTAGTAGTTATTAAAGTGGGTTGAAAATTATGAAGTTTCTCATATTCAAATTCTAATAGAAACAAAAATATTTGGTGATTTTTTCCTACCTGGAAGGTAATCGAAACTACATGAAATTAGTTCAGAGCTGACTTGACACCATGGCTATATATAAACAACGAATAATTTTAATGGTGAAGCAAATCTCATGTCTCTTGTAATAAGTGCTTTCTTTAAATTAATAAGGAAAATTTGAGAGATCTCCCCTCATATTTTGCTTCGTCCTCATGTTTGCACTATTACAGTTACCTTCCTTATTTTAATTTATGTGTAACAACTATTTTTCATTTTATTTGTTATTTATGAAAAATATAACATATTTGGACTGATTTGCCCTCCCTAAGATTATGCTCTTTTGATTATTAATATTTTATCAATATCTCCTTTAAGAAGTTTCTTAAAAATAGTAAAACGAAATACGCTATTACCAGAGACAAGAGTTGTTTTTATCTTTCAGAAATCGCAATTTCATACATGCAAACTTACTGCCAATTTGTCTACTTTCAATTGCTTCCCCCCACCATAATTGATCCAGCTTATATGTTTTCTACAAAGCTTTGAACTTTCCTTTCTTGTCTCTTAATGGAGCGCAGTATGTGGCATGAGAGTTAGTGAATATATTTATTGGACAAAAAACACCTTGGAAAGACCAACACTTGAACTAGTATTAACGGGGACAAGTACACGGATAGTCATTTAGTCGGTATTTATTTTGTTCTGAAATTTTAAAATAAAACTCTTTATATTAGGACAGTTCGGAATATATTTGGCCAAAAAATTAAAATTTAGGGCTCAATGACTAATTTCTAGTTAACAACTCTTTATATGACTGATCTGGTGTTGTGATATTTCCAAAAATTGGACATAATGTCCTTCCAAGTGGCAAAGAAGTAGCAATGAAGAGATGAGTGTGTGGCTATCTTGCATGGAAAATTCAAAACAAGTATTATACACTTGTCATGCTCTAAGCCTCTCTTAAAGCCTATAAATAGACATTCAAAATAGCCATCAATATATCAGCAAAATATTAAATTACAAACACAGCTATTTAAAAGAGGGAAACAAAGAAAGTAGACTACAAAATAAATCTAACTACTAAATGCTATACAAGGTCAACTAAATAAAAAAAATTGCATGTCCACCAATGGCAACTTAAGCTATGTTTGATTTAAATAAGAGCATTCAAAATTCTGAAAAAAAGATTGAGGACTAAAGCATATCTGGGGAAAAAGAAAAAGATTGTCAATATTTAATTTATTATTTTGACAAATTAATTCATAAAAGTCGTCAATTGTCTTTTTTCAAATGGTACGTAGGAGAACATCATTGAGCATAGAAAAAGGTGTTGTATTAATTATTGATATACCCAATCAATAACATCATTGGAAGGTAAGTCAGTTGATCCATGAGGCCAAAAACACCTAATGCCACTCAGAGGCGTTCCTTTATTTCTTCATGGCGATCTCCCAATACCTTTTTTCTTAATGAATTCAATATATACTATGCATCAATCTGTGAATGGACAATATAGATTAAAAGTCTAAGACGATCGAAAAGAAAAAAAATATTTTAACTTATAATAAAACTAAAATAAAGTCTGTTCAGCAATAAGATCAGGATCATGTAGCTAGACGTTCTCAATATTTACATATTTCAACTTTCTAGCATTATGCAAGAAAGTCCAAAAAGCGTATTCTTAGTTTATGAGACCGTCAATATCTCGTAATAAAAAATTTTAGTGAATAATTTTCTAAAGATTTTTTGTGGATATCTGTTAAAGATCACAAAAAAAGATACCAATTTACACATATCTTATCCAATTGAATCTAGGTTAAAATGTTTATGCACTTCAACCAAGCTTTTTTCACTGTGACCAATAACCATGGGGGTGCTCCTTTGAGACATTGAACAGTATACTTTGAACTTTTTAATTAAAATTCAACAAAAATTGTTCCTTGTAAAATAGATTGTCGATATGCTTCATAACATGAGTCAATATCTATAAAAGAAGATAACAAGAATGTGAAATAGTCTACAAATCTAGCAAAGAGCGATAATGAATTATAAATATAAACGTATAATAAAGAAGTTAAATGGTCTAAATTATGGATAATTAATAACTTTCACTAATCAGTTAAATGGTATATACATAATGTATTCTACTTGTATATTCATATTGAGCAGTAGTAAAGACTTGCTAATACTTATGAATCTTAATCGAATAATGACTCAACTTCAGAAATTTGCACAAGTAATAAATTAGAATGAGAGATAACGTAGGACTTTTATCATTAAAAATAAATGTCTAAAGCTTGTATGTACAATAAATGTGCTCAATTTTATTTTTGTTATTCAAATTACATTTTTATTCTAACAATGTTAAAGGAGTATGGTTAAACTGAATGGTAAAATGGTCGTTTAACTTTTGAAGGATATTACAATAAAATAACTCTACACAAAAGTTTTCACACTTATAATATAGTATGATAAATAATTTTAAATATAAACAAGTGTCCATATACTTATCCTTAATTCCCTTTATAAATTGCCACTTCAATATTTCTTTCCATGCACAGTGATACTTAATTTAAAATATAACAGTTTGACTCATTTATTTTAAAAATACTACCACATCTTGCTTGTTAATAACCAAGAAAGGTGCCGCAAAAGTGGAGGTTTTGCATCCGTACCTATTTTTTGTGTCACGTTTTAACTTATACTCGCTTTGTAAAAAAAATTACATCTGTACCCGCTTTTGCGCATAACTTCAGCATGCGAGGCTGAAGTAGCAAAGGCAATCACACAAAACTTCAGCATTCTAATAGACGGGCCNCCACAACGAACTAGCCGACGCCTTGGCTACCTTAGCCTCGATGCTCCCTTATCCGGGCCGCAAAAGTGGAGGTTTTGCATCCGTACCTATTTTTTGTGTCACGTTTTAACTTATACTCGCTTTGTAAAAAAAATTACATCTGTACCCGCTTTTGCGCATAACTTCAGCATGCGAGGCTGAAGTAGCAAAGGCAATCACACAAAACTTCAGCATTCTAATAGACGGGCCTGAAGTAGCTTGCGAAGTTCAGCTCTAGAGCTGAAGTTCTTCAGCTCTAGTAAATGGGGAACTTCAGCTCTAGAGCTGAAGTTTTTGTCTTTGTAAATGTGGAATTTCACGCTGAAGTTCCCCAATTATAAAGACAAAAACTTCAGCATACGGGGCTGAAGTTCCCCCAGTTACACTGGAGAACTTCAGCTCTAGAGCTGAAGTTCTTGTCTTTGTAAATGGGGAACTTCATGTTGAAGTTCCCTGGTTATAAAGACAAAAACTTCAGCATAGGGGCTGAAGCTCCCCCAGTTACACTGGAGAACTTCAGCTCTAGAGCTGAAGTTTTGTCTTTTGTTAATGGGTAACTTCAGCATACGGAGCTGAAGTTCCCAAGTTATAAAGACAACAACTTCAACATACGATGCTTAAGTTCCCCATTTACAAAGACAAAAACTTCAGCATATTCTAGAGCTGAAGTTTTGTCTTTTGTAAATGGGGAACTTCAGCATACGGGGCTGAAGTTCCCCAAGTTATAAAGACAACAACTTCAGCATAAGGGGCTGAAGTTCCTCAGTTTACAAAGACAAAACTTCAGCTCTCTAAAGCTGAAGTTTTGTCTTTGTAATTGGGGAACTTTAGCCCCGTATGCTGAAGTTGTTGTCTTTATAACTTGGGAACTTCAGAGCTAAAGTTTGTAACTGGGAAATTTCAGCTCTAGAGCTTAAGTTTTGTCTTTGTAATTGGGGAACTTCAGCCCCGTATGCTGAAGTTTTGTCTTGATAACTGGCGAACTTCAGCTTAACTGGTGAACTTCAGCTCAGCGAGGGGAAGGGGAGCTGGAGTTATTTAAAAAGTGAGTACAAATTAAAAATTTTAAAAAAAGCGGGTATAGATTAAATGGGGGCGACCAAATAAGGCGTCCCGCGCAATTTTTACCGCAAAAGTTGAGGTTACACTGGTTCAAGAATTAAACATAGACTCAGACGTAGAACTCTATTAACGCTGTTCTAAATATACTTGAAGAAAAATGACAAATAAATCCGTTGTAGCATTGGCAATTCCAATTTAACTAAGGGAATCCGGGTTCAATCCGGCAGCGGAATTTTTTATTTTTTCAAAAGCTGTTTATTTACCTCTCCTTTTAGTTTGGTGCAACAATTAACAAATAAAGACTATGTGTAATGAGCTACTTCCTCTAAAAAGTTTATTACAGCTTATAAGGTAGCATCTTTTGTACAATTTCCCAATTAAACTAAGCCCTATTTAACACTAAAAATATGTGAATACCTAATTTTCGCACCATTTAAATACTCCTAAAGTTGTTAGTGTCAATTATCCTTCAATCGTTATTTTTCCTATATTTTTGTGCATTTTTAATTGAATTTCTTGACATAAAAATACCAAAAAAAAAATAATATAATTTTTCTATACTTTTCTCTTTGTGTGTGCACTTTTAATTGGCTAATTATTTGATAAGTTAATTTTCTCATATGATTAATTCAATTGTTAGTCAATTTATTTTATTAGGTTTATTTTACTAGTTGGTATTTAGGTTAATTAGATTTTAGTTTAATAAAATAGGATTCCAGGAAAATGGTTAAAATTGAAATGATTTAAGTGGCCAAAAGTGAAATGGCTAATCCATAAAAGGGCTGCCAGGGGAGGGGCAAAAACGACGTAGTTTGAGCACAAAACTACGTCGTTTTGGTTAAGTATTCAAGATCAAATCTCAGCCTTCTATTATCTTTGATCCAATGGCCCAGAATCAATTTTATTATTCATATAAAAGGCCCTATAATCAGATTTTTGGGCCTTATTTCACATAATCCAAACCCTAAAACCTCTCTCTTCTCTCTCACTCACCCTGCCGCCGCCGCCTCTCCCCATGGCGGCACCACCGCCGCCCGCCGTCCAAACACCCTCAAAATTTCACCATNAATAGATTCTTGAAAAATATAAAGTGAACCTGAAATTTAACGAATACAAAATTTGTGTACTTGCTCGAAATTGATGTGTATATCTTCAAAGAAGTAATATATATAAGGAAAAAACCTCGGAGACTAGGGGCTAAAATTTAGCGGTGATAAAACGTTAAGTGATTTCTTCTTATTTTTTTTAAAGTTTTAATGCTCAAAGTTACCTGGATCTTGTATATGTATTAAGAAATTCACTAAATATCTAACAATATTTAATTATGAACCTAGTTATTATTGTATATTAACTTAAGATTGTTTTAGGAATCCATAAACTTCAAATCCCAAATGAAACTCAAACTGTATTAGATCTGGCTAGTTAATGACAAAAAGATTTGCCTCAAAGATTAAGCTTACTACGGTTCAAGAACTAAACATAGAGTCGACTTAGAACTCTTTTACCTTTATGTAATTTATTGTTTAGTATTTTTGACAAACAGAATCCGCTGTAGCCCTGGCAATTCCAATTCAATTTAGGAATCCGAGTTCAAATCCTGGCAACGGAATTTTTAGTAAAAAAGATATTTTTTAACGAAAATACTTACCTCTTTAACCGCTCATTTTAGTTTTTGTGCAATATCGAGAATTTTCAAAAATTACTATTATTTAGTGGCTATTAACTCTCTATAGCTATCATTTACATAATTACTTCATATAGATATTATTCAATTGTTATCGTAATGTATTCGCGCTAGTAAAAAGCGCCTAAAAAACAAGGCTGCCCAGTTGTACGCAATTGTATTCACATGTATTCGCACCATGTATTCATGAATACAGTAACGACCATCAACGTAAAAATAGGTCCCTCTAGCTGCTTAATAACGGAAAGGGGATCAATTAACGTGATACACTCATAATATAACTCAACAAAATCAATTCTAACCCGCCTCATTATCAACCGAGTTAATGAGAGGATTTATCAGACATTAAAAACACAAAAAAACAGAGCATGCTTCAGATTTCGGTCCCTTTTTTTTTTTTCCTGATATAGTTCGAGGTTTTTTTCTGATATTATTCGAGGTTCTATTTTGAAGTGATACAATACTATCTACAGAAATATTTTGAAATTCGATTTACTAGATGTAAAGCTTAACAATGCTAATTCATCATTCTGAGAAGTGGAACCCTGAAAATTGTTACGTCGATTATTCGATTGAGGGGATATTGATAAAGGAGTATGCGTCGTACAATGATTTAGTTTCTTCAATTTCGAAGAAACTTGACATAGATTTGAGCTCCAAGTCAAATAAAATTGAATACAAAGTGGAAGAAAATTGCACGCCTATGGAAATACACAACGACATGGGTTTCAGGGTGTATGTAGAGTTGGAAAAGAAGAACAGAGAATTGAGGATGTATCCATTGTGTATAAATACATTGGATAAAAAAATTGTAGATGAAGGAAGTTTAATTCAAAGTGACCTCATGCAACTTGTCTCAACATATGAGGTGAATAAATTCGATACAGTTGACACACTTGCACTTGCGTCTTTAAACTCAGATGAACCAATTGAGGTTTTTAAACCGAAAAGGAATTTGATTATTTCAAATACCAATCAAAAAGAGGTGATGGTTGGACAAGTATTTAAGGATAAGGTCACATTGAAGGCAGTGATGGAGCAATATGCAATTGCTAAAACGTTTCAATTTCGGGTTGACAAGTCAAATTCTATTAGGTTTGCGTGTTATTAGTTATAAAAACTTCATAGTATATGTTGTATTCAACTGTATGTTTTGTATTCATAATAATTTTATAGTATATTCATAGCATCATATTATAAATACAACATATATTAACTTATAAGAATTTCATAATTCTGTGATTTGTCTAACAATCTTTGCGGGTGTTTCATTGTCCTTATCGCATCGACTTCTAACTTCCGCATAGCATAGTCCCAAAGAAGTGTACAATATCTTTGACGGAGTAAATTAGAATCAAAGTTTGTTTGTGGAACCAATCTATCAGTGCTCAAATACTCTGCTTATGCTGGGACATACAACCCACAATCCCTGAAAAAAGTAGATTGACAACAGTTTCTTTGTTCAGGCACATTTGAAACAAACACAACATCAAAAGCGTTAGTTTGTGTCTTGTCATTGTATGTTGGTCCCCTGGATCAATCTATGGCTTGTTTTTCTTTGTAACAATCACTGATCGATAGCTACAGATGTATAAGCTTAGCAAGCTTATCTATCTCAGAACTAACATAAGCATCATGACATGTTGATCGGTAGGAGTCATATACATTGATACATCTCTCCTTAAATGATACAACTGCCAATATCTAATGAAGTTTGTCTTTTAGGTTGACTGGTATCAAGACATTGTCGACCATGGTACATTAGCTAACAATCTGTAGCCCCTTATGTATTCGCATACACCATCTTCTTCCTTGGCTACACTTGCATCATTACTTGTATCATTATACTTGTCAAAAATTTCAGCAATCCTTGTCTTGAATATAAAATCAAATATGGTGTATTTGAATATGTTACTGGTTATACGTGTCTTTCTTTCTCAAGTAGTAAAATATGACATCAATATGCTGTATACAAATTGAATATAGAGCATCAATATATTGAATACAAAAAATATAAAAATCATCTTCTTAACAGTGAATACAGTTGATACAAAACATTGAAATATACTGAATACAAACATAGGAAATAAAACAGAATATAATCAGCGAAAATATTTAATTTTGAAATACAGTGAATACAACCAGAAAATACAGTGAAACAACCACTGAAATGTACTGAATACAACATTAATAACATGTATTAGGAAAACATAACTATTGTTAATAAAAATATATTTGAATACAGTGAAAGCAACATATTGAACACAGTGAATACAAATATTTGAATATACTGTTAACAAATATTTGAATGTACTGAATGAAACAGGAAACACAATGAATACAACAAGTAACATCGTCATTCCATAGTTTCCCGTCAAAAGATAGAAGGTAAAACTAATTTTTGCTTGTGACTTCATGAACTCCAAAATCCAACGGTTTAGGCAATGTTGACTTATGTTTCTTGTAATGGTCATCCTTATCCTTTCTACAAGAATTTACAAAATAAACATTAGTCTTCACATTATAAAAGGTAAAATATACATTATACATCAAACAAAATTTACCTTTGATCATGTTTAGCAAGCGGACCATCACGAACTCATTTCTCGAATTCTTGAATGACTAAAGTATGATGTGGCCCCGAGATTAAATTAGGGATGTTTTTTGTCAAAAATGGGAGTCAACTTCACTGAAGTACCTGCAATTCATCGGAGTCGTTAATAGCGACATCTAATTATGATTAACATGGTGATATAAAATTTAGCTTGAAAGAAGTTAATAGGATACTAATGAGACAATCAGAATGTATTTTTATATACAAATTTACTGACCGACTGAATCGAATTTTGTCTCGTAAGGCAAAGTATAGCATCGACTTGGACGTAGGGTCCTATTTTAAGTAAAGGCTTTGAATCAAGAAGTTTAGCTGCAGGATGTAACACAATTCTTGTTTCAGGAATTTGACTTGGAAGGTCCTCTTCGGCCAACTCAAATTGGGACACTTGTTTCTCTCCGAACATTTGACCAGCATGAGGTAGAACATCAGACTATATTCTATTCGGGTCACCAGATAAATCCTTGTCAGTTGTAGGTGGTATGACACTCGACACCTCTAATTCACTAGGCACGTCATCTCTAAAATCACCCCAGACATGAATCTGCTCCGTAGATGCATTTAATGTGTCTCCACTTAAATTAGCATGTGGAAGTCCATCGACATGAATATCGGTATTCAGCTTCTTTTCCATAGCCTTAACATACTGCCAATGAAATATATTAATATATTATTTATTTGAAAGAAATATGTTTAGCAGATTAGAACAAAAATAAAGTAACAAATTCAATGTAGGTGCATACACTTAAGTACATATGTATTGTAGCAGTCCTATTTTACTTAAGTTTATCACTATTGTAACAATCCGGCCAATTATTTTGAGAGTTATAACCTTGATCCCTTGTTTAATGCTTCCCCCGTATTTTTTTCTGCTTATAGGTCTTTCCGGGAGGTGTTGGTTGTGATTTCAGAGTGTTTTGGGACACTTAGTCCCTAAACGGAAGTTTAAGTCTTAGAATTTTTTACTGTAGTCAGAACTGTGTAAATCCTACTTCGGATGGAGTTCCGTCGGCTCCGTTAGCTCAGTTGAGTGATTTTGGACTTAGGGGCGTGTCCGGATTGTGTTTTGGAGGTCTGTAACTCATTTAGGCTTGAAATGGCGAAAGTTAAATTTCTGGAGATTTTGGACGGTAGTATAATTTTTGATATCGGGATCGGGTTCCAATTCCAGAAGTTGGAGTAGGTCCATAGGGTTGAATATGACTTGTGTGCAAAATTTGGGATCAATCGGACGGGTTTGATAGGTTTCAGCGTCAGTTGTAGAAATTGAAAGTTTCAAGTTCAATAAGTTTGAATCGGAGGAAGATTTGTGTTTTTAGCGTTGTTTTATGTGATTCGAGGGCTCAACTAAAGTTTTATGGTGTTTTAGGATTGGTTGTTATGTTTGTTTGAGATCTCAGGGGCCTCGGGTGTGTTTCAAATGCTTAACGAAATGAAATTTGGACTTATGCAATTGCTAAAGTTTTTCTAGTTTCTGGTGTTTCGCACTTGCGGCGGGGACACCGCAGGTGCGGGATCGCACGTGCGGAAGAGAAAGCGCAGAAGCGGAGTTGGGAGATTCAAACTGGGATCGCAGGTGCGAGGGATGTACTGCATCTACGATGCACGCAGATGCGCCTAAGGGACGGCAGGCACGGAGAAAGACCGCATAAGGGGACAGTGTTCCGTAGGCGCGCACACGCAGGTGCAGCCCTCTTACCGTAAATGTGGACCCAGCCCTCTTAAGTCATTCTCGCACCTGCAATGGAATTCACACATGTGCGGTACAAGAGGTGCGGTTGAAGGCTCGCAGAAGCGAGTTTACTGGGCAGAAAATAGGATTTCGAGGGCTTGATCCCCATTTCGATTTTGGGACTTTGAGAGTGTAAGGAAATTTTTCGAGGTTTCTTCGAGAAGATTGTTGGGGAAAGTGATTCTAACTCGTACTGGGCTGTATTTCATGAATCTATTGCCATTTTCATCTTCTATTTAGGGATTTGAGTTGGAAATTTGGGGGAAAATGGTGGAAAGTTCATAGACTAAAATTTCGAGTTTTGGAAGGCGATTTGAGGTCGGATTCGAGTAATTCTTGTATGGTTAGACTCGCTAGTGAATGGGTGTTCATATTTTGTGACTTTTACCTTAAATGAGTTTTCTAGCATGTGTAGTTACCCTATTAGCCTGGAATAACACTTCTACGTGTCTTAATTGCTAAACTGAACTCTTTGCAGCATGCTTAGTGAAATCCTGCTTCTTTTTCTTGAATTGTACTTAGCCTAGACTGTAGATTCTCTTGTTGTACCTATCATGTGTAATTGTCTGAGCTGTGTATTTACTTTGGGACGGTATCCCGGGAGATCCCCCTGCATATTTACTTTTGGGAGTACGGGACGGTTTCCCGGGAGACCCACCTGCACATTTACTTTTGAGACTATGAGGCAGTACCTCAAGAGTTCTCCCTGCACATTTACTTTTGAGACTACGAGGCGGTACCTCGAGAGTTCTTCCTGCATATTTACTTTTGGGACTACGAGACGGTATCTCGGGAGATCCCCCATTGCTTATTTCCGTGTGTTGTACTGTTATTTCATTGTGTTTTCCTTTGTTGAACTCTAGTCTTCTATTATATTGTTTTATTCTCCTACTTTATTTATTATATACCAGTGGGACGGACCTGATCTCGTCACTACTCCACCGGGGTTAGGCTCGACACTTAATGGGTATCAATTGTGGTGTAGTCATGCTACTCTTCTGCACATTTTTTGTGTGCAGATTCAGATGCTCGTCGTCAACCGTATTATTAGTGAGCTTGAGGCAACCCAGAGACTTCAAGGCATATTTTCCGCGTCCGCAGACCTCGAAGTCCCCTTCTATTCTTCCCCGTGTCAAATATTATATATATTTTCTTTTATTAGACTCCGGTGTATAGAGATGTGATTTCCTTTCTGTATCTTGTGATTCATGATATTTCGGGTTTTGGAAAGCTGTGTACATTAATGTTTTGGTTATTGTACATGCCGAGCGGTATTTTTATTGATTATTCAGTGGTAGCGTGCTTATGAGTTGAGTATTCCGGATGACGTAGCTTCACTTACATGGACTCAGTTCTCGGACATCTTTTTGAGAGAGTATGTCCCTTAGAGCCTCAAGGACTCATGGCGCATGGAGTTTGAGCAGTTGCGCCAGGGTGCTATGACTGTGTCAGAGTATGCAGTCTGTTTCAGTGATTTAGCCCGACATGCACCGGCCTTGGTTGCCACAGTACGAGAGAGGGTTCGTCATTTTATTGAGGGACTCCACCCCAGTATCCTGATCAGTATTGCCAGGGAGTTGGAGATGGATATTTTTTATCAGCAGGTTGTGAGTATTGCCAGGAGATTAGAGGGCATGCTTGCTCGAGACAGAGAGGAGAGAGAGGACAAGAGGTCTCGAGAGTCGGGCACTTACAATGGTACTCGTGCCCTAACTGCAGTTCAACATGGTAGGGGTTATGTGAGTCACCCCGTTCATTAAGCTCTTCCAGCTGCCAGTGGTATTCTAGCCCCTTCTAAGCCCCAGGAGCCTTATTATGTGTCGCCATTATCTAGCGTGTCTCCTGCTCGGGGTGCTTTTAGCGGCCAGTCCAACAGACCTGGACCGAGTCAGTCACAGTAGCCACGCCCTCCAAGGGGTTGTTTTGAGTATGGAGACACCCGCGATATGGTGAGGGATTGCACCGGACTTAGGAAGGGTGCACCTCCACAGACTTCTCAGCCACCACATGCTCCACCAGGTCCTCAGGCTATGATTCCAGCACTAGCTACCCCCTCCCCCCACCTACTCAACCAGCTCAAGGTGGAGGTCGTGGAGGTCGAGGTCGCCCTAGAGGGGGAGGCCAGGCCAGGTATTATGCTCTTCCAGCTCGTACTAAGGCAGTTGCTTCTGACTCTGTCATTACAGGTATTGTTCCAGTCTGTCATAGAGATGCGTCGGCATTATTTGACCCAGGATCTATGTTTTCATATGTGTCCTCTTATTTTTCCCCACATTTAGGCGTATCTCGGGATTCTTTGAGTTCCCCTATTTATGTGTCTACTCCTGTGGGAGATTCTCTTATTGTGGACTGCGTGTATCAGTCGTGTTTGATTGCTCTTAGTTGTATCCCCATTATGCTATTCTTTATTGTCACGCTAAGACCTTGGTGTTGGCTATGCCAGGCTTACTGCGACTAGAGTGGAGGGGTACCTTAGAGTATAATCCCAGCAGAGTTATTTCATTTCTTAAGGCTGAACGAATGGTTGAGAAGGGGTGTGATGCGTATCTAGCTTATGTGAGAGATGTTAGTACTGATACCCCTACAGTTGAGTTAGTTCCAGTAGTGAGGGACTTCCCAGATGTGTTTCCAGCTGATCTTTTGGGCATCCTTCCTGAAAGAGATATTGATTTCGGCATTGATTCGTTGCCGGACACTCAACCCATATCTCTTCCTCCATATCTTATGGCTCCTCCTGAGTTGAAGGAGCAGTTATAGGTGTTGCTTGATAAGAGCTTCATTCGGCCCAGTGTGTCACCTTGGGGTGCTCTGGTCTTGTTTGTGAAGAAAATTAAGGGTTCTATGCGTATGTGCATTGATTATTATTAGCTGAACAAAGTTACAGTGAAGAACATGTATCCATTGCTTCGTATTGATGACTTATTTGATCAGTTACAGGGTGTTAGGGTGTTTGCAAGATTGACTTACGTTCAGGCTATCATCAGTTGAAGATTTGGGAGCCAGATAGCCCGAAGACTGCTTTCAGGACTCGGTATGGTCACTATGAGTTTTTTGTGATGTCTTTGGGGCTGAACAATGCCCCAATAACTTTTATGCATTTGATGCACTGTGTATTGCAGCTTATCTTGACTTCTTCATCATTGTATTTATTGATGACATTCTGGTGTACTCCCGGACTTGGGAGGATCATGAGCAGCATCTGAGGTTTGTGCTTCAGACTTTGAGAGAAAAGAAGTTGTATTCAAAATTTTCTAAGTGTGAGTTTTGTATAGACTCAGTGGCCTTCTTGGGTCATGTAGTATTAAGTGATGGCATCAAGGTAGATCTGAAGAAGGTGGAGGCAATGCAGAGTTGTCCTAGACCGTCATCAGCTACGTAGATCCGGAGTTTTCTTGATTTGGCGGGGTATTACCGTTATTTTATAGAAGGATTCTCATTTATTGCAGCACCTATGACCAGGTTGACCTAGAAGGGTGCTCCGTTCAGGTGGACATAGGGGTGTGAGGGGAGCTTTCAACAGCTCAAGACATCTTTGACTACAGCCCCAGTATTGGTATTGCCTACAGGTTCGGGGTCTTATATTGTATATTGTGATGCATCGTGGATTGGTCATGGCGCAATGTTGATGCAGGACGGTAGGGTGATTGCCTACGTGTCCAGACAACTGAAGGTGCATGAGAAGAACTATCATGTCCACGACCTTGAGTTAGCAGCTATTGTTCATGCCTTGAAGATTTGGCGGCACTATCTGTACGGTGTTCCTTGTGAGTTTTACACCGATCATCAGAATTTACAGCATCTATTCAAGAAAAGGGATCTTAACTTGCATCACCGGAGGTGATTGGAGCTACTTAAGGACTATGATATCACCATTTTGTACCACCCGGGAAGGCCAATGTGCCGGCTGATGCTTTGAGTTGCCGGGTGGAGAGTTTCGGGAGTTTAGCATATCTTCCAGTAGCAGAGAGGCCATTGGAAATGGATATTCAGGCCTAGCCAACCAGTTTTTGAGATTGGATATTTTTGAGCCGAGTCGAGTATTGGCTTGTGTGGTCTCTCAATCTTCTCTTTATGATCGTATCAGGGAGCGTCGGTATAATGACCCCCATCTGCTCTTCCATAAGGACACGGACCAGCACGGTGATTCTAAGGAGGTCACTATTTTGGATGATGGTGCATTGAGGATGCAGGTCAGGCTATGTGTGCCTAATGTAGATGGTTTGCGTGAGTTGATTCTTCAGGAGGCTCATATCTCGCGGTACTCCATTCATCCGGGTGCCGCGAAGATGTATCAGGACTTTAGGAAACATTACTGGTGGAGGAGGATGAAGAAGGACATAGTGAAGTATGTGGCTCGGTGCCTTAATTACCAACAGGTGAAGTATGAGCATCAGCGACCGGGTGGGTTGCTTCAGAATTTAGAGATTTCGGAGTGGAAATGGGAGCGGATCACTATGGATTTCGTTGTTGGACTCCCACAGACTCAATGGAGGTTTGATGCAGTTTGGGTGATTTTGGATAGGCTGACCAAGTCAGCTCATTTCATTTCTGTGATGACTACTTATTCCTCCGAGCAGCTGGCTCGAATCCACATCCACGAGATCGTCAGGATTCATGGCGTACCAGTATCTATCATCTCTGACCAGGGTACGCAGTTTACATCACGGTTTTGGAGGGTCGTAAAACATGAGTTGGGTACTCGAGTAGAGCTGAGCACAACATTTCACCCTCAGACAGACAGACAGTCTGAGCGCACTATTTAGATATTAGAGGATATGCTCTGTGCGTGTGTGATGGAGTTTTGAGGGTCGTGGTATTAGTTCTTGCCACTTGTTGAGTTTTCTTATAACAACAGTTATCAGTCGAGCATCTAGATGGCACCGTATGAGGCTCTGTATGGTAGGCAGTGTTGGTCCCCAGTGGGTTGGTTCGAGCCGAGCGAGGCTATATTATTGGGTACAGACTTGGTCCAGGATGCCCTGGATAAGATGAAGGTGATTCAGGATCGACTTCTCACAGCCCAGTCTAGATCGAAGAATTATGCGGCCGGAAGGTTCGCGATGTTGCATTTATGGTGGGAGAGCGGGTCTTTCTCCGGGTATCGCCTATGAAGGGCGTTAAGAGGTTCAGGAAGAAGTGCAAGCTAAGCCCAAGGTTTGTTGGTCCTTTTGAGGTGTTGCGGTGAGTTGGGGAGGTTGATTATGAGATTGCCTTACCTCCAGTCTAGAAGGAATTCATCTTGTATTCCATGTTTCTATGCTCCAGAAGTATCACGGTGAACCAGCTCATGTATTGGATTTTAGGTTAGTCCAGTTGGACAAGGATCTATCTTATGTTGAGGAGCCAGTGGCTATTTTGGGCAGGCAGGTCAGAAAGCGAAGGTCAAAGAACTTTGCTTCCGTGAAGGTACAGTGGAGAGGGCAGCCGGTCGAGGAGGCGACTTGGGAGATCGAGAAGGATATGGGCAGCCATTATCCTCATCTTTTCACCGCTTCAGGTATGTCTCTATACTCGTTTGAGGACGAACGATTGTTTTAAGAGGGGGAGGATGTAACAACCCGGCCTGTCGGTTTGAGAGTTATAGCCCCGATCCCCTTTTTACTGCTTCCCCCGTGTCTTTTTCTACTTATGTGTCTTGGGGGGGTGTTGGTTGTGATTTCGGAGTGTTCTGGGACACTTAGTCCCTAAACGGAAGCTTAAGTCTTAGGATTTTTACCGCATTTTGAACTGTGTGAAGAGGACTTTGAAATGGAGTTCCGTTGGTTTCGTTATCGTTGTTGAGTGATTTTGGACGTAGGTGAGTGTCCAGATTGTGTTTTGGAGGTCTGTGCCTCATTTAGACTTTAAATAGTGAAAGTCGAATTTTAGAGATTTTGGACGGTAGTAGACTTTTGATATCGGGGTCAGATTCAAATTCCGGAAGTTGGAGTAGGTCCTTAGGGTTGAATATGACTTGTGTGCAATATTTGGGGTCAATCGGACGTGGTTTGATAGGTTTCGGCGTTAGTTGTAGAAATTGGAAGTTTCAAGTTCATTAAGTTTGAATCGGAGGTGATTTAGGTTATTAGTGTTGTT
Organism: Nicotiana knightiana; assembly: GCA_005239525.1. Taxonomy (NCBI): domain Eukaryota; kingdom Viridiplantae; phylum Streptophyta; class Magnoliopsida; order Solanales; family Solanaceae; genus Nicotiana; species Nicotiana knightiana. The sequence goes on from ML376985.1 coordinate 42,043, forward strand.
TGATGTGATTCGAGGGGTCGAAAAAGTTTGTATGGTGTTTTAGGACTGGTTGGTATGTTTGGTTGAGGTCCTGGGGGCCTCGGGTGTGTTTCGGATGCTTAACGGAATGAAATTTGGACTTATGAAATTGCTGAAGTTTTTCTGGTTTCTGGTGTTTCGCAACTGTGGTAGGGAGACCGCAGGTGCGGGATCGCACGTGCGGAAGAGAAAGAGCAGAAGTAGAGTTGGGAGATACGATCAGGGATCATAGGTGTAAGGGATGTACCGCATCTGCGATGCCCGCAGATGCGCCTAAGGGACTGCAGGTGCGGAGGACCACATAAGCGGACAGTGTATCGCAGGCGTGCACACGCAGGTGCGGCCCTCTTACCGCAAATGCGGACCCAACCCTCTTAAGTCATTCTCGCACCTGCAATGGAATTCACGCAAGTGCGGTATGGCATGTGTGGTTGAAGGCTCGCAGAAGCGAGTTTACTGGGCAGAAAATAGGAATTCAAGGGCTTGATCCCCATTTCAATTTCAGGACTTTGAGAGTTCGGTGTGAGGCAATTTTCGAGGTTTCTTCGAGAAGATTGTTGGGTTATGTGAGTCTAACACGAATTGGGCTATATTTCATGAATCTATTGCCATTTTCATCTTCTATTTATGTATTTGAGTTGGAAATTTGGGGGGAAATGGTGGAAAGTTCATAGACTAAAATTTCGAGTTTTGGAAGCCGATTTGAGGTCAAATTCGAGTAATTCTTGTATGGTTAGACTCGCGGGTGAATGGGTGTTCATATTTTGTGACTTTTACCCGATTCCGAGGCGTGGCCCGGGGGAGGCTTTTGGGACGATTTCCTAATTTTTCGCTTTAGGTTAGATTTCATTGACTATATTAGTTTCCTATAGCTATATTTGTGTTACATAATTGATTTTGGCTAGATTTGGGCCATCCGGAGTTAGATACTCGTGGAAAGAGCATAGCTACCGATTGGTTTAGCTTGGTCCGAGCTAAGTGGCTTGGCTAACCTTGTGTGGGGGAATTCCCCTTAGGATTTGGTACTGATATTGATATGTCAGCACCATGTACGCGAGGTGACGATTGCGTACATGGGCTTTTTGTTGCAAAGCCTGATTTTTACTGAGTAATTACCTGTTTTTACCTTAATTGAGTTTTCTAGCATATGTGGTTACCTTGTTAGCCTAGAATAATATGTTCTACGTGTCTTAATTTCTAAACTGAACTCTTTGCAACATGCTTAGTGAAATCCTGCTTCTTTTTCTTGAATTGTACTTAGCCTAAACTTTAGATTGTCTTGCTATACCTATCATTTGTAATTCTCTGAGCTGTGTATTTACTTTGGGACGGTATCCCGGGAGATCCCCCTGCATATTTACTTTTGGGACTAAGGGATGGTATCCCGGGAGATCCCCCTGCACATTTACTTTTGAGACTACGAGGCGGTATCTCGAGAGATCCCCTATTGCTTATTTCCGCGTGTTGTACTGTTATTTTATTGTGTTTTCCTTTGTTGAACTCTAGTATTCTATTATACTGTTTTATTCTCCTGCTTTATTTATTATATACCGGTGGGCCGGACCTGACCTCATCATACTTGACCGGGGTTAGGCTCGGCACTTACTGGGTACCAATTATGGTGTACTCATGCTACTCTTCTGCACATGTTTTGTGTGCATATTTCAGGTGCTCGTCATCAGCCGTATTATCAGTGAGCTCGAGGTAGCTTGGAGACTTCAAGGTATATCTATCGCATCCGCAGACCTCGGAGTACCCTTCTATTCTTCTCTATGTCAAACATTTTTTGTATTTTCTTTTATTAGACTTCGATGTATAGAGATGTTATTTGCTTTCTGTATCTTGTGACTCATGATATTCCGGGTTTTGGAAAAGATGTGTACGTTAGTGTTTTGGTTATGTACATGCCGAGCAACATCGTTATTGATTATTCAGTGTCTATTGCAGTTAGAAGTTAAGCTTTGTTTCCGTTATTGGTATTTTCTGTAAATTGCTAGGCTTACCTAGTCGTAGAGACTAGGTGTCGTCCCGACGTATTTCGGAGGGGTATTTGGGTCGTGACAACTGTATTCAAATGTGTCATACTATATTCACTTATATTCTGTAAATGTAATCAATAATATAACAGTTTTTTCTCATATATATAAGTGGATTCTGAATTATGTATGTTGTTGTATACCTAATTAAACTGAAGCATAGTAATAGCTGATTAAAAATATGTATTCGGAAAATCATGAATACATTAATACAAAACTTAAAACTGAATACATCTAAATACATTGATTAAACATGTATCATTAAACTACATATATACTAAACAAGTAAAAAATATGTAACCTTTGAATTCTCCCCAATAGTTGTATCATTATGTATTTGACTTCCGGGATTATCACACAAGTTGGCCTTGGTTGACCTTTGAATACCACAATCACGTCTTCCAGTATATTTCTTTCTTTGATGTACCCTTTCTGTATTCTGATTGGCTTTAACCTCTTCTGAAAGCTTTTTAAAATTGTGATTGATCAATGTTCGTAGAGAAGTGAACTTTACCATAACCTAATAATTACACAAACATCTAGAGAGGGGTTAGAATATATAGGAAAGTTAATACATTTACTGTAAAAATGAAATTGCATTAACAATAATTACATAATCCTTAAATGAATTTAGATCCTGCCTCAAGACAGACAAATCATCAGATTTAGAATCAGTTGGCTTCTTATCCCCCAATATAGTTTTCTTGATTTCAATCTTAGCAGTAAAAGGATTGGCTTGAGGGTTTGCAGACACAGGTGGTATTGGACTCTTTGCAGTTGAGGGATCAACTAGCTGTTGTTTGCGCTTTTTGTGTGGTAGGGGTGAAGATGGACCAACACATGCATCATCTTTCTTCTTCGACTGAAGAGACGGTGTAGGACTAAAGTCATCAGAACCCTCTTTATGATGGTATGTATAAAGAGGACTTTTGTCTACATCAACACCATCCGGAGGCACCTGAATAACTACAATCTCACTAGCGGTTGGTTGAATGTTGTTGTATTTCGTCTGAAAAATATAAATACACTCAATGTAAATCACATTTGCTATATGATTACTAATGTACTCTTTTTTACTAATGTACATTTTCTGTATATATATATATATGTATATATATATATATGTATATGTATATATATATATATATATATGTATTCACATGTATTGTATAGAATATTTATAACATTGCATCAAATATAAAGTTGTATTACTATATTATGTATTCTGCTGTATTTCTGTTATTTGTAAAAATATGGACATAGATGTATGATGTATGAAATGTATTTAGCATTAAATTTTAAAAATGTATTTAATAATAGAAACATATGCTGAATAAAATATCAGTCAAGTAAATAATAATAAATTACCACATTTCCGTTATCTTGAACATGTCATTCATCAAGTAAGCATAAGTTGGTTGGTTGTTATTGGACTTCCAATTGAGTATTCTAGGAATCCGATTATCAACTCGGAGCAATTTTGGGGTCGACCTTTGAACAATACTCGTACAACCATAATTGCATAACAAGAGGCATCTCAGCTATCCTGTAATACTTCTTCTGGGAATCCATCTTCTTGCTAATAGATTTGAGAAGGGCATTGAATGCCTCATTCCCCCATGGATAATCACAATATCTCCCACTCTCGACCAAGTCAAAATATTGTCTTAGGATGGTTGTGATTCTTCTCAGTGGATAATATGAATGTATGTATAAAATACAACACAGTTATTTTAATGGCATCTCCATCGTTGTCAAAACCCCAATTCTTGTCATCAAAGCATTTCAACAAATATTTCTTCTTGACATTCTTTTCACCACCAAAGTATGTATCCACAATCCTGTTAGGCATCTTTGTGTTAAACTCAAAATCGTCAGTGTCACTAACACAATGGAGGCCAGTAACTACCGCAAACTCCCTAAGTGTAAAGCATAATGTTGCACCATTCACAAATATTAAAAATGAGTCAATAGGACTTTCTTCCAGCTGCAGAACCATGAAGCACCTGAACAACTGATGTTGAACCTCACACTACTTCATATCGAGGAATCCTCCAAAACAGGTAGTACTAAATAGTTTGTACTAATCTGGAGTAAGCTTTTCTTTGAGGTTGGAGATTATGTCGGTGTTGGTGTAGGAACTGATATGTGGGGATAAAATAGCGGGTGTTTAACAAAGAAAACACAACTAAAAAGATAAAATATATGCTTGAAAATACAGAGGAATACAGTTAGGTTGAATACGTAACTCATTCATGAATACAACATAATACACTGATAATTACAACAAAATCTGTGAGTTATGGCTATAAGTGTTATTTAAATACAGATGAATACATTTAGGTTGAATACATAACTAATTCATGAATAACATCAAAATGATAGATTTGTTGGTGTATTTAAAAATGTTGTTTATGAACTCAATAGATGACCCGATAGGTCATCTTATGTTTTAGAACCTTTCGCTAAGAAGCATTAAATACCTCATTTTAGCCTTCCTCGATCTGCATGCACAGTCCAGGCATTTTTCCGGAAAGCTTTTATGTTAAAAACTAAGAAAAATATGAAATTTTGCCTTAAAATCTATTTGAGTTGACTTCGGTCAACGTTTTGAGCAAACATACCCGAATTCGTGTTTGATGGTCTCTGTGGGTCCGTATCGTGATATGGGACTTGGGCTGCCTGAAATCGAATTCGGAAGTCCCTAGCCCGAGTTATCGCACTTTGTAAAAATTTGAAAGATAAAGGCTTAATGACTTTGAAATGTTTAACCAATGTTTGACTTTTTGGATATCAGGTCCGTATTTTGGTTCAGGAACCCAGTGTAGGTTCAATACTATATTTATGACTTGTCTGTCAAATTTGGTGAGAAATGGAGTTGGTTTAGCGTGATTCGGACGTCCGATTGTAAACTAGAAGTTTCAAAGTTTTCTTGAAAATTTCACTTGATTTGATGCTTAATTTGTAGTTCTAAGTGTTATTTTGGCGAATTGACCCCACGAACAAGTTCGTATGATATTTTTAAACTTGTGTGTATATTTGGTTTAGAGCCCCGATGGCTCGGGTGAGTTTCGAATAGGCTACATAATGGTTTGGACTTAGAAAAAACTAAGCTGGTATTTAAGTTCTGGTGCAGGCCTCTGATTGCGAGATCAGGAATCGCATTTGCAACCTCTATGGGTTCGCATTTGTGAGCAACTCATCACATTTGCGAAGAGTAGCTGGGCCACCTTATGTTCGTATTTGCGAAAAATACTTCGCATTTGCGATCGGGGGGTCACATTTGCGGAAGGTCAGAGTTCGCTTTTGCGAAAAATTCATCGCTAATGCGATGAAAGCAGAGATGTGAAGGACTTCACATTTACGATTAATTCTTCGCATTTTCGGGGTTTGCAAGTTCGCAAATGCGACATCTACAATTGATCAAATGGGACTTAGAAGAGATTTTTGCTCATTCTTCAATTTTTCAAAACAAGAAACCCTAGAGCCGATTTTTCAAAGAACCTTTCTACCGCCAAATCATTGGTAAGTGATTCTAAATTAGTTTCTTTCAATATTTCACTACATTTCCTAAGATTTCAACATAAAATCTTGTGTTTTCACGGTGGAAACGGGGGTTTTGGGTAGAATTAGGGATTTTTATAAAATATGAATTTAGACCTCAAATTGAGGTCGGATTCCAAAACAAATTACATAACTGGGCTCGGGGGTGAATGGGTAATCGGGTTTTTGTCCGAATTTCGGGATTGGACCAAGCGATCCCGAGGGTTGACTTTTATTGATTTTTTCAATAATGGCCTAAATTGAATCCTTTACAATTGTGGGTAGTTCCTAAGGCTTAATTTGAATCGTTTGGTTGTTAATTTGTTAGATTCTATTGAGCTTTGAGTGGACCTTTTGGAGCGAGGTAATTGTCGTGGTTAACCTTGACTTGAGGGATTAGGACTTGTTTGTCTATTTTCTACACGTTTAGATGTTGGGTACAACGTATATGTGAGGTGACGAGTACTTATGCGTTGTTGTCGGGTTAAAGCATGCAAGTGAGACTTCTTACTTGTAGTTTATTGCTTACTTTGATCTTGTTATCCATGCTTAGATTAGTTACTTACTAAATTTATTGTCCTTATTGTGTTTACGGGCTTTTGTGATAATTGAGTATTGATTCCAAAGTTGAGATTGGTATTGTGGAACCATTGTTGAAGTAAGGCTTGTTCTTGTTGATTCTATCTCCCTGCTATTACTTGTTCATCGTTATGTGGTAAAGGAGAGTGTTAATGCACGAAGGGTGATGCCGTGACATATTGTAAGTATTAATGCACGAAGGGTGATGTCGTTGTGAGCGTTAATGCACAGAGGGTGATGTCGTGCCATGTTATGAGAGCTAATGCACGGAGAGTGATGCCATACCGTATCTATTAATTTATATTGTGAGGCTGAGAGTAAAAGAACGAAGGGTGATACCGTGCAATATTGTTGTTTCATTGTGAGATTGAGAGTAAAAGCACGGCGGGTGATGCCGTGCAATTTTCTTCATTATGTTTATTTATTTTCACTGGTTAAAGGCATGTTGACTGTTCTGATTATCATTTGCACTATATCTCTTATATCTTTTGCCCCTTTAGCATGTCCCCCTCCCAATAGTACATGTGTAGCTGTTACTTGTTGTTATCTTGTACATGCAGTGTTATCTGCACAGGTTTATGATGTGGGTGTCTTCTCATAGCCTCGTCACTACTTTGTTGAGGTTAGTCTCAACACTTACGAGTACATGGTGTCGGTTGTACTCATACTACACTCTGTAGTTCTAGTGCAGATTTTGATACTGGCCCTAGATGATCGTGAGGTTAGCAGATGGACTTGCTTGTCGGAGATTCAAGGTAGATCTGCTGGCGTCTGCAGACCTTGGAGTCCCTTCCTAGTTTCCTTATTTTACTGTTTCTTTTCATTCAGAACAATTGTATCTTTTTCTAAACTCTGTTTATAGTAAATCTAAGAAGCTCGTGAGTTGTGACTTCAGATCCGAAATGTATCAGATATTATGGGTTTTATGTTATTCCGCAATTCAGTTTTAGCTTCTGTTTAGCTTAATTGTTTATGATATTGAAAGTGACTAAATTTTTCTTTAAGAATCCTCTAACGTTGGCTTGTCTAGAAAGTGAAATGTTAGGCGCCATCACGTTCCCGAATGTGGGAATTCCGGGTCGTGACACTCAAATACATATAAATATATCTAAATACAAAGACAATCACTGTACAAATTAAAAGTCACTGTATGCAGACTCGAATACATATACATACATATAAATACAACAAGAGAAAACCACTGTACTAACTAAAACTCAGTGTGTATGCGGACTCAAATACATATAAATGCATCTACAATTACCTTGTCATTCTGTGTTTTTGAGCTACTTCCTTTAGCGACCTCTTTTCCCTTTCTCCCAGAAGCATCATCGATAAGTTTTCTACTCTTTCTCACATCAGGAAGTGTTGATCTTTCAAAGAGTTCTCATATTACCTTGTTTCATAGGGTCATTGCGTATTTTTGTTCTCCTTTCGGCTTCAATGGTTGCTGATGAACCTGCAAATACAGGTTCTTCTTGAGTGATTTGCAAATCAAAAGATGGCACATCAAAATTAAGTGCTTTAGTGGGTATACCTCGTGTAACCCTCTTCGGAGTTGTTGAATCAGCCATTGAAGAGGAAATATGAAGTTTTCTACTGAAAACCTAACAATGGTGAAGATTTAAAAAAAAGTGAAGAGACAAAGAAGAAGCTTTAACCGGCCAAAAACCCAAAAACTTTAACACTTACCACAACTTGTTGGAGCAAAAAAGTTGAAAATTCAGAGAGACAATGGTCATGTGAGAGAATCGTGGTTCAACAATGGGGAAGACAATCTTGCTGTGAGAGAGAGATCGTGGAGAGATGTCACGACCCAAAACCTAACCTGTCGTGATGGCGCCTATCGTAGGACTAGGCAAGCCTAAATTCAACATTTGCTTTCCAATACAGTAAAAACACCTTTTTGAAATAATAGCGGAAAGCTTTAACATTTAAATAGAAGCCTTTTTGAAAATAGAATTTTATCCAAAACACGATACAATCGTCCCAAACATTTGAGCGTCACCGAGTACATGAGCGTCAAATAATGAAACAAATCCACAACAGTATCTAGAGTAATAAAATGAAAATACGGATAAACTAAGGAAGGGACATCAAGGTCCGCGAACTCCATGCAACTACCTCGATAGTCCCGGACTCCGATGCCCAAATAAGCAGTTGTCGTCGTGACCAGAAATGTATGAATCTGCACACAAAGTGCTGGGAGTAACGTGAGTACACCAACTTAGTAAGTAACAAGTCCAAACTATGGACTGAAGATAGTGACGAACTCAATCGGTGCAAATAATATGAAATAAAAGCACAGAACATAAAAATGCTCTTAAAACAATTAGGAAATTCATAATGGGGAAATAAAACAGATTCGTACAGTGTAATAAATATGACTCTACTACCACTACATGTCAATGCACATACTGTAAGTGATGCACCATGATTTCAGCCTCAATGACCTCACCCATGATATCTCAACCACTCGGTACCGTATATGGCTCATACGGCCCAAGAAAGATCCATCCCGAAATATATATACAACGCTGACCATAGGTCACCCAGTACCGAGGAATAAGGACAATCCAGCCATGTGGAAAAGATCTATCTCCAAGTAACAAGTACTTCGGACAAGATCCATGTCAAGGGAAGATCCATCCGTCAATCATATCAACCGCGCTCACTGAGGGTGTGTTACAAACTCTGGAGAGGCTCCTACAGCCCAAGCGCTATCATAATCATCAATATAACCATTGTGGCGTGCAACCTGATCCCATAACTGTCACTCATACTCAGGCTCTCGGCCTCACTCAGTCATCAACCTCTCCAGTCTCACCCACGGGCTCACAATGTCATCAAACACAAACCTGGATCAATAATATGATAAATCAATAAATAACTGAGACTAGGATATGATATAAAAATGCATGGACATGACTGAGTGAGGAATATAAATGAAACTAGTGATATGACAGCAAGAAACAACCACTAAGGGTCCCAACAATACTGGCATAAAGCCTAAACATGATATCTAACATGATTTACAACTCAATTACTTTATCACATGATGAGAACATGGATATCAACAGGATAGAGTCACTAAATGGTGCCGTGGAATCACCCAAGTCACAATTTTCACGGTGCACACCCGCACGCCCATCACTTGGCATGTGCATTACCTCAATACCAACCACATAACACATAATTTGGGGTTTCGAACCCTCAGGGCCAAGTTTGAAAGCGTTACTTACCTTAAACCAAGCAAATCTCTAACTCCGTGATGCCTTTGCCTCTCAATTCGGTCTCCGAATGTCCCGAATCTAGCCACAAGTAGTACAACACAATCAATTTAGGCTAAAGGGATCAAATCCACAAGAAAAGTACTAAATTATAGCCAAAAATTTGAAATTGGCCCGAACCCGGACCCACGTCTCGAAATCCGACAGAAGTAACAAAACCCTAAATCCCATTCACTCACGAGCCTAACCATACCAAAATTACTCACATCCGAGTACCAAATCCCATTCAAAACATCAAAATTCTAACTCCAAGAGTTCTTCCTCTTTTTCCCCAATTTCTCACCCCAAATCACAATTTAAATGGTGGAATTAAAGACATAATTATGGAATTTAACCAAAACCAAGTAGAAATCACTTACCCCAATCGACTTGAAAAAAATCCCCTCAGAAATCTCCCAATTCCGTGTTATCTAGCTCAACATATAACAATGTGTTCAAACCCTCATTTTTGGAATTAATACTCTGTGCCCAGATTTCCTTCTTTGCGAACGCGATCTTCCTCGCTTAGGCCAACTTGGACTGACTCCCAATTAACTCATCGCGAATGCGGCCAATGCTTCGTGAACGCGAAGCTTTACAATCTTGACTCATCGCGAACGTGGCCCTTACCTTGCGAACGCATAGACCAAAGACCTGGGGTCCCCAACTGCCTCACTCTTCTTCGCGAACGCGACATCACTCACGCGTTCGCGATGCACACATTTGCCTAACCTTCACGTTCACGTCAGCTCCTTCGCGAACGCGTAGAACAAAGCTTCATCATCTCGGAAACACTCTTCGCGAACGCGAGGCCCCTCTCGCGAACGCGTAAGAGAAAACCAGAAACAAATACAATAGTGGATCAATTGCACTTCTCCAACTCCAAACCATCCGTTAGCCACCCGGAATCACCCCGAGGTCCTCGGAACCTTAACCAAACATACAAACAGGTCATTTAACCCCATACAAACTTAGTTGAACCTTCGAATTACTCAAAACACCAAATTACACTCGGATTCAAGCCTACGAACTTCGAAACTTCCAAATTCCGCAAACGACGTTGAAACCTATTAAATCACGTCCGATTGACCTCAAATTTTACACACACGTCAAAAATGACACCACGAACGTTCTCCAACTTTCGGAAATCCATTCCGACCCCGATATCAAAATTTCCACTACCGACCAAAATCGCCAAATTTCCAACTTTCGCCAATTCAACCCTAATTCTACTACGGACCTCCAAATCACATTCCTGATGCACTCCTATGTCCAAAATCACCAAACGAAGCTAACAGAACTATCAAAATTCAAATCTGAGGTCATTTACACACAAGTCAACATCCGTTTGCTTTTCCAACTTAAGCTTCTAATTAAGAGACTAATTGTCTTAATTCACTTTGAAACTACTCTGGACTCGAACCAACCAACCCGGTAACATATACTACAGCTGTAAAGCACAAAAGAAGCAAAAATTGGGAAAATGGGGTTATAACTCTTGAAACGACCAGTCGTCGTTACATCCTCCCCCTCTTAAATAAACATTCATCCTCGAACGGGTCTAGAAACATACTTGGAGTTTCAAATAGGTGTGTTTATCTGCTCCGCATCTCCCGCCCGGTCTCCCAAATGGCCTCCTCCATAGGCTGACTTCTCCACCGTACCTTTACTAAAGTTATAACCTCAACTTCCAAACCTGTCGCTCCAAAATGGCCATCGGCTCCACATCATAAGTCATATCACCATCCAACTGAACCGTGTTGAAGTCCAAAACATGGTACGAATCGCCAATATACTTCTAGAGCATAGAATTATGAAATACTGGGTGCACACTCGACAAGATAGGTATCAAGGAAAGCTTGTAAGCCACCTTCCCTATCCTCTGAAGTATATCAAAAGACCCAATGAACCGGGGGCTCAACTATCCCCTCTTTCCAAATATCATAACACCCTTCATGGGTGATACCTTCAGCAAAACCTTCTCCCCGACCATGAAAGACACATCACGGACCTTCTTGTTCGTATAACTCTTCTGCCTAGACTGCGCCGTGCAAAGCCGCTCCTCAATCAATTTCACCTTGTCTAATGCATCCTAGACCAAGTTTGTACCCAAGAGCCTAGCCTCACCCGGCTCAAACCATCCCACTGGAGACCTACACCGCATCCCGTATAAAGCCTCGTACGGAGCCATCTATATGCTCGACTAATAACTGTTGTTATATACAAACTCCATGAGCGGCAGAAACTGGTCCCATGAACTCCCAAAGTCAATGACACAAGCACGTACCATGTCCTCCAATATCTGGATAGTGCGCTCGGATTGTCCGTCCGTCTGAGGGTGAAAGGCTGTGCTCAACTCAACATGAGTACCCAACTCTCGCTGCACTGCCTCCAAAACTGAGATGTAAATTGTGTGCCCCTATCTGAGGTTATGGAAACTGGGACACCAAGAAGGCGAACAATCTCTCGGATGTAAATCTTAGCCAACCGCTCTGAAGAGTAAGTAGTAGCAACTGGAAGGAAGTGCGCGGACTTGGTCAGCCGATCCACAATCACCCAAATAGCATCTAACTTCCGCGAAGTCCATGAGAGCCCAACTACGAAATCCATGGTGATCCGCTCCCACTTCCACTCTGGGATCTCTAACCTCTCAAGCAAGCTAACCGTTCTCTGATGCTCATACTTAACCTGCTGACAGTTGAAACACCGAGACACAAAACCGACTATATCCTTCTTCATCCTCTTCCACCAATAGTGCTGTCTCAAATCCTGGTACATCTTCGCGGCACCCGGATGGATGGAATACCCCGATCAGTGGGCCTCCTCAAGAATCAACTCCCCAATCCCATCCACATTGGGCACACATATCCGACCCTGCAACCTTAACATGCCATCATCATCAATAGTCACATCTCTAACATCACCTCTCTGAACCCTGTCTGGAAGAACGAGCAGATGTGGGTCATCATACTGACGCTCCCTGATACGCTCATAAAGAGAAGACCTAGAGACCACACAATACAATACCCGACTCGGCTCTAAGACATCCAATCTGACAAACTGGCTAGCTAAGGACTGAACATCTAATGCCAAGGGTCTCTCTGCTGCTGGAAGATACGCTTAACTCCTCAAACTCTATGCCCGGCGACTCAAGGCATCGGCCACCACATTGGCCTTCCCAGGATGGTACAAAATAGTGATATCATAATCCTTAAGAAGATCCAACCATCTCTGCTGATGCAAAGTAATATCCTTCTGCTTGAACAGATGCTACAAATTCCGGTGATCAGTATAGATCTCATAATGAACCCTTACAAATAGTGTTACCAAATCTTCAAGGCGTGAACAATAGCTGCTAAATCAAGATCATGGACAAGATAGTTATTCTCATTGGTCTTCAACTGGCGTGAAGCATAATCAATCACTCTACCCTCCTGCGTTAGAATACATTCAATGCTTATCCGTGAGGCATCACAATACACGATGTAAGAACCAGAAGCTGATGGCAAAACTAGAACTGGAGCCGTGGTCAAAGCAGTCTTGAGCTTCAGAAAGCTCTCCTCGCACTCATCCGACCACCTGAACGGAGCACCCTGTTTGGTTAATTTGGTCGATGGCGATGCAATAGATGAAAATCCCTCCACAAAACGACGGAAATAGCCCGGCAAACCAAGAAAGCTCATAATATCCGTGGATAAGGACAATCTAGGCCAACTCTGCACCACCTTTATCTTCTTCGGATCCACCTGAATACCCTCACAGGAACGCCACATAACCGAGCCAAAACTCACACTTGGAGAAATTTGCATAAAGCTTCTCCTCCCTTAATCTCTGTAACACAATCCTCAGATGTTGGGCATGCTCCTCCTGGCTACGAGATTACACCAGGATGTCATCAAACAATACAATAACGAACGAGTCCAAATAGGGTTAAAACACACTGTTCATTAAATGCATGAACGCTGCTAGGGCATTGGTCATCCCAAAAGACATCACAAGGAACTCATAATGTACATATCGGGTCCTGAAAGTTGTCTTAAGAATATCTAAATCCTGAATCTTCAGTTGGTGATACCCGGACCTCAAATAAATCTTGGAGAACACCCGCGCTCACTGAAGTTGGTCGAATAGATCATCAATACGAGGAAAAAGGATACTTGTTCTTGACTGTGACTTTGTTCAACTACCAGTAGTCAATGCACAACCTTATGGAACCATCCTTCTTCTTCACAAATAGAACAGGTGACCCCCAAAGTGACACACTAGGCCAAATAAACCCCTTATCAAGGACTTCCTGAAGCTGTTCTTTCAACTCCTTCAACTCCGCCAGTGCCATACGATACGGTGGAAAAGAAATGGGATGAGTGCCCGACACCAAATCGATACCAAAATCAATATCCCTATCAGGCGGCATGCCCGGTAGGTCTGTAGGAAACACATTCGTAAAATTACGTACCACCGGAACAGAATCAATGTCAGGAGTCTCTGCACTAACATCCCTCACGAAAGCCAAATAGGATAGACAACCCTTCTCAACCATACGCGGAGCCTTCAAGTATGAAATCACTCTACTAGGAACATAAACTATAGAACTACTCCACTCAACCCTCGGCAACCCCGGCATCACCAACATCACAGTCTTAGCGTGACAATCTAGAACAACATGACATGGAGACATCCAATGCATACCCAATATCACATCAAAATCAACCATACTGAGCAGCAAAAGGTCCACTCGGGCCTCCAGACCCCCAATAGTCACCACACATGACTGACATACGCGGTCCACAATAATAGTATCGCCCGTAGGAGTAGACACTTGAACAGATGAAACTAAACACTCACGTGGCATATCTAGACAATGAATGAAATATGAGGAAACATATGAATAAGTGGAACCATGATCAAACGATATAGAGGCATCTCTATGGAAAACTGAGACAAAACCTGTAATCATAACATTTGAAGCAATGGCATCTGGTCTGGCAAGGAGGGCATAGAAACAGGCCTGGCCGCCCTCTGATCGGCCTCCACCTCTCGAGAGGCCTCTAGTTGATCGTGCTCCACCCTTAGCTGACTGGGCTGGTCGTGGAGCAGTTGGTGCTGAAGTCGCAGGCTGACTCCTCTGCTGAGATGAACCTCCTGAAAGATATGGACAATACCTCTTAATGTGACCCAAATCTCCACACTCAAAGCAACCGCGCCCTGCGAAAAGCGGTAGGGACTGAAGGGAACCCCGAGCACTAGAATAACCGCTAAAAGGACCTGACACAGATTAAACCTGAGCTGATGGTGCATGTGACGAGCTCTGAGTTGGTAGTGCATTGAATGATGTCTGGCCCTGGTGATAATCATGGGACCCATGACCGGACGATGCACCATGGTGAACTGGGCGAGCTGTCTGAAAGGACGACCTCTACCGTGCTGGAACTGACCCCTAGAAGGAGCACTACTAAATCCACCCTGACTACGAGGCCTCTTGACCTCCCTCTCAGCCCTCTCCTGACTGAACCATCTCAATCTGACGAGAAATGTCGACAACCTCATCAAAGGTAGCATCAAACACTCTCTCTCAGGTCATAAGCAATAACAGCTGAAAAGTGAGGCCATCTATAAACCTCCTGATCCTCTCTCTATCTGTGGGAACCAACCAGATAGCATGACGGGTCAACTCTGAGAATCTCATCTCATAGTGCATCACAAACATATGACCCTGACGAATCTGCTTAAACTATCTGCGCAGCTCCTCCCTGCGGGTGCGAGGCACGAACTTCTCCAGAAAGACAACGGAGAACTGCTGCCAAGTAAGGGATGCTGCGGCGACCGTCCTACGCCTCTCGTAAGTCTCCCACCATCTGAGTGCATCCCCAGAGAGCTGAGTAGTGAATGTGACCTCACAAGTCTCCAGAATACCTGTTGTATAGAGTATCCTATGACATCTGTCCAAGAAATCCTGGGAATCCTCTCTCTCTGTACCACTAAAAGGTGGAGGCTGGAGTCTCCCAAACTTCTCCAACCTACGATGATCATCCTCAGGCATAGCAGGAACCACATAGTCCTGTGCAGCTGCAACCGACTAGGCTGGTGGTGCCCCCAGTGTCTGGAATCCCTGTACAACCTGCTTAGGAGTGTGGGCGGCGGGAGTGTGAGTGCCTCCCCCGGCCTGAGAAGTCTCTACGGCCGTCGAAGCAGAAACTGCCTGAGCAAGGCCAGTACACGTTGTCAGAATCTAAGTTAAGGCCTCTTGAAGCCACGAATCACGATGGGCACAGGTCGTGACTGAGATGGTCCCTCTAGAGCATCCATACCTGGGACCTGGTCCTGATTTGGGGGCAACTGGTGGATCTGCAGGTACTGCCCCAACTACTGTGCGGACTGTAACTCTGTCCCTACCACGGCCTCTACCGTGGCCTTGGCCTCTCGCGGCCCTGGCTGGTGGTACTAGTGGCTGGCCCTCCTGCCCGATAGTAGCAGTACTCACTATCTGTGAGAGAATGAAACAACGAAAGTTTAGTTACCAGAATCAATAGATTCGCACGACAAGAATTAAAGAATGTGGAATTTTCCTAAGGGTTCTGCAGCATCTCGAAGAGAAGTACAAACGTCTCCGTACTGATCTGCAAGACTCTGTTATACCCGCTCATGACTCGGGAGACCTATGTAACCTAGACTTTGATACTAACTTGTCACGACCCAAAACCTAACATGTCGTGATGGCGCCTATCGTGGGACTAGGCAATACTAAATTAAACATTTCCTTTCCAATACAGTAAAAATACCTTTTTGAAATAACAATGGAAAGATTTACCATTGAAATAAAAGCCTTTGTGAAAACAGAATTTTATCCAAAATAGGATACAATCATCCCAAACATCGGGGCATCACTAAGTACATAAATGTCTAATAGTGAAACAAATCCATAACAGTATCTAGAGTAATAAACGAAAAATACGGATAAACTAAGGAAGGGAAATCAAGGTCTGCGAATGCCATGCAGCTACCTCGATAGTCCCAGACTCCGATGCCTAAATCAGCAGTCACCGCCGTGACTAGAAATGCCTGAATCTGCACACAAGGTGCATGGAGTAACGTGAGTACACCAACTCAGTAAGTAACAAGCCCAAACTATGGAATGAAGATAGTGACGAACTCAACCGGTGCAAATAATATGAAATAAAAGCACAGAACGAAAACATGCTCTTAAAACAATTAGGAAATTCATAATCGGGAAATAAAACAAATCCGTACAGTGTAATGAATATGACTCTACTTCCACTACATGTCAATGCACATACTGTAAGTGACACACCATGATGTCAGCCTCAATGTCCTAACTCACGATATCTCAACAACTCGGTACTGTATATGGTTCATACGACCCAGGGAAGATCCATCACGAAATATATATACAATGATGGCCATAGGTCACTCAGTACAGAGGAATAAGGAAAATCCTGCCCTGTGGTAAAGATCCATCTCCAGGTAACAAGTACTTTGGACAATATCCATGTCCACGGAAGATCCGTCCCTCAATCATAGCAACCGCGCTCACTGGGGGTGTGTTACAGACTCCGGAGGGGCTCTTACAGCCCAAGCGCTATCATAATCATCTATATAACCACCGCGGCGTGCAGCCCGATCCCATAACTGTCACTCATACTCAGGCTCTCGGCCTCACACAGCCATCAATCTCTCTAGTCTCACCCACGGGCTGAAAACAAACCCAGAACATTGATATGATGAATCAATAAATAACTGAGGCTGGGATATGATATAAAAATGTATGATCATGACTGAGTGCGGAATATAAATGAAACTAGTGAGATGACAACAAGAAACGACCACTAAGGGTCTCAAAAATACCGGCATAAAGCCTAAACATGATATCTAACATGATTTACAACTCAATTACTTTATCACATGATGAAAACATGGATATCAACAGGATAGAGTCACTAAACGGTGCCATGGAATCACCTAGGTCACAATTCTCACGGTGCACGCCCGCACACCCGTCACTTGGCATGTCCGTCACTTCAATACCAACCACATAACACATAATTTGGGGTTTCAAACCCTCATAGCCAAGTTTGAAAGTTTTACTTACCTCAAATCAAGCAAATCTCTGTTCTGGGATGCCTTTGCCTCTCAATTCAGCCTCCGAACATCCCGAATCTTGCCACAAGTAGTACAACACAATCAATTTAGGCTAAAGGGATCAAATCCACAAGAAAAGTACAAAATTATAGCCACAAATCTGAAAGTGGCCTGAACTCGGCCCTCGGGCCCACGTCTCAAAATCTGACAAAAGTTGCAAAACCCGAAAGTCCATTCACTCACGAGCCTAACCATACCAAAATTACTCACATCCGATACGATTCAAAACCTCAAAATTCTAACTCAAGATTTCTTTCTCATTTTCCCCAATTTCTCACCCCAAATCACAATTAAATAGTGAAATTAAAGACATAATTATGGAATTTAACCAAAACCAAGTAGAAATCACTTACCCCGATCGACTCGACGAAAAAACCCTAAAAAATCTCCCAATTCCGTGTTCTCTAGCTCAAGATATGAAAATGGGTTCAAACCCTCGTTTTTGGAATTAACCCTCGGTTTTGGAATTAATACTGTCTGCTCAGATTTCCTTCTTCGTGAACGCGGCCATCCTCTCACGTTCGCGTAGGCCAACTTGGAATGTCTCACAATTAACTCATTGCGAACGCGACAAATACTTCGCAAACGGGAAGCTTTACAAGCTCGACTCATCGCGAACGTGAACCGTACCTCGCGAACGCATAGACCAAAGACCTGGGGTCCTCAACTGCCTCACTCCTCTTCGCGCAAGCGGCACCACTCATGCGTTCGCGATACACACACTGCCCTACCCTTCGCGTTCGCGTCTGCTCCTTCGCGAACGCGTAGAACAAAACTTCACCATCTCAGAAACACTCTTCACGAACGCGAGGCCCCTCTCACGAACGCTAAAGAGAAACCCAGAAACAAATATAGCAGCAGATCAGTTGCACTTCTCCAACTCCAAACCATCAGCTAGCCACCCGGAATCACCCCGAGACCCTTGGGACCTCAACTAAGCATACCAACAGGTCATATAACCCCATACGAACTTATTCGAACCTCCGAATCGCTCAAACCAATATCAAAACACTAAATTACACTCGGATTCAAGCCTAAAAACTTCCAAACATCCAAATTCCACAAACGACGCCGAAATCTATCAAACCACGTCTGATTGACCTCAAATTTTACACACATGTCAAAAATGACACCACAAACCTACCCCAACTTTTGGAAATCCATTCCAAACCCGATATCAAAATTTCCACTGCTGACCAAAATCGTTAAATTTCCAACTTTCGCCAATTCAAGCTTAATTCTACTACGGACCTCCAAATCACATTCCGGACGTCCTCCTAAGTCCAAAATCACCTAACGCAGCTAACAGAACCATCAAAATTCAAATCCGAGGTTGTTTATGCACAAGTCAACATCCGGTTGAATTTTCCAGCTTAAGCTTCTAATTAAGAGACTAAGTGTCTCAATTCACTCCGAAACCACTCCGTACCCGAACCAACCAACCCGGTAAGATATAATACAGTTGTAAAGCACAAAAGAAGCAGAAATGATGAAAACGGGGTTATAACTCTCGAAACGACCGATTGGGTCGTTACAAGAGAGAAATAAGATATATTGTGTTCTGATTTTGGGAGAAAATAACATAAAAAATGAGAGAGAAAAATATTACACAACGTATTTAATGCCTTAACAGTAATGTATACCATAAATGCATATTTTATTATAAAAATAAATGGTAGCGATAGAAAATAATATTTTAAAAGATTTGATTTATAATAAATAAAGTCTAAACTTTTGCTACAGAAGGTAAAACTTCCCTAAATTAAGTCTATACGTAATGAGCTACTTCCTCTAAAAAGTTTACTACTTAACATTTTTTTGTACAATTTCCCATTTAAACTAAACCTGATTTAAAACTAAAGATTAGTTCCTGAAAAATATAACGTGAACCTCAAAATTCAATGGGAACAAATTTTGTATACCTGCTCGTGCTCGAAATCGATGCTAGTGATGGTGGCTGGTACCTTACATTAATAACATTTCACTATAAGAGATAAGTTGTCGAAACTAAAATTTTCCATTATCAAAGCCAAAAATTAAGAAACCTCTATTCCTCTAAAGAAATCTGAAAAAGGTAAAAGCATAAAACATCCATATAGGTAGCTAATAATGGATGTTATTCGACTCCATGAAAGAATTCATGGAGCTTCTTTAATTTATTCTTGAAGATAAAACATCAGCCTAGTCGAAAGCAAATCCATCAAACACAAAGCCATTGACCCACGAATATGGAATCACAATTAACATTTGGGTTCAAACCACCAAATTCTACTGCAGTGAGCTTGAATTTCTTAGCTACGTCAAAACAAGTATCACCCAGTTCTGCTCCATAAGTCGAGTTGCAGACCAGCGTAGCATTACTCTTTTCATTAACTACAAATTATGGATAAAAGACAAAATAATTTAGGGCTCAAACATGGCAATAACATGAACAACCATAAGAAAAATTACTACTCGACTAAATCACATTTAAATAATAACAGGTTTAAGCTATATACACTATCAGTGTAAATAATTTAAAAAATTATCGAGTCACCTTCATCTATATACTGTAGCTGTCTTATCTTCAAGATTATAAATTTTACTTGTAGATATGGGCATAATATAAATAATTATTTTACACTGACGATATATATTACTTAAACTCTGAAATGGGTAATTGGAAGTCAAAATATTGGTTTTCCTTTCAAAAACACGAGCGGATGTAGCTTATTAGCCACAAGTTCAGTGTATCCAATATTTTCGACGTCAAGCATGGATATATAGGTAAAGAAATACTCAAATTTTAATAGCTAATATATTCTAAATTAACCTATAATTTCAAAAGTATAATAAGTGTAGTATTAAGAATTTTAAAGATTGAAATTAAATTCAAACTCTGGTCCGCTTCCGTTAAGAAATCGCAGTTTAAAGCATGCAAACTTACTGAAACCAAGTGAGAAGAAAAGAAAGAAATAGGGCCAAGTGAAACTTCTTTGCTGCGTCATTACTGAAACCAGCCATAATTGATTAGCTTGTATATTTGCTTAATTTATATAAAAGCTAGCTATTTCAAGTCTTCTAATGGAGAGTACTAGTGCATGTGATAAAAAAATTTATAGGCTAGAAGAACACATTCGAAAGACCAAAACGTGAACTAGAGATCAAAATTATTGTTGCAGTAATAAGGCCGGCATAGCTATTTAATTGCTTACTGAGAGTTAAAATTCAAGCGATGGCGATTGTCAAGTAGGGGCAGATTTAGAGTTCGATTACGTATTGATGTGAAATCCAATAACTTCTTTATGTATTAAGAAATTCACTTGTTAGAAAAAATAATATCGGGGCGAGAATAATATTAATGTACCTGTCAACGCGGCGGAAGTATTGTTGAACTCACCACCGAAATAATTGTCCCAAATCGAACTTTGAATCACTAGGAAACAAAAATAATCTTCCACCAATTAGATTCCCTAACTTATGTGTATTTTTCGTGTAGAAAAAAATAGTCAGAGAAAATTTTTACGCTTGAAAATTCTGTATTTTCTCCTTAACATAAATAGACAGAGTAATAGCGGTTAAGGAAGATAACCCACCACTCACCCCTTTTTTTGCACGTTCAGTTATGTGGAGTTTGTGGTCTAGTGGTAATTTCCCTTAACCTCTCTCATATATCTCTCTTAACCAAGCCGGGTCAGCCCACATTGAGAGACCCACGACCCATAATCAAATATCTCCCACTTCGCCCATAGTGGGCAAGACCGATGTCTTTGACACACAGTTCATACTGGCAAAAGTTGGTGCGACCTGCGAGCATAAAGAGCTGTAACATTCCAAAATCAATTAAAGGTTGTACTAAATCTCTATGTAGAAATCCAATCACATATGGAAAGGATTCACTACTAGCATGAAGCTATTATTACTCGCAATACCCCAGACATCATTCGCTATTACAGTAGCTACTTATTCGATCCCTCATCCTCGAAAGAGGCAAACTCGAGTTCTCATATAACATTATATCCACAATTACACTCAATACCCTCATGGTAAGTGTAATGGTCGATCTATGAATACAAGTTAAATTATTAAATTTTAGTCGTCTTCCTTTTCTACTCGAATCTTTTCATTCCAACCCAACTGCTTTTATAGTCATGCATTGCATTGCCGAATCACTCATGGCTATTAGTGGCATGCTAAAGTAGCATGTGATGACCCAAAAGGTCATCCCGTATATTTCTAGCTAATTCTATATTCCGAGGTCGTAAAAACCTTCTTCTATCTCACCTCGATTCGCGTGCGCAGCCCGGGCGTGTAGTCGGGAAGCCTTTATGTGAAAAACTAATAAAAATGATAATTTTGTATTAGAAATTTGAATAAAATTGACTTCGGTCAACGTTTTTGGTAAACGAACCTGGACCCGTAATTTGACGGTCCCGGAGGGTCCATAGGAAAATATGGGACTTGGGCGTATGCCCAGAATCGAATTCTGAGGTCCGAAGTACGAGAAATGAATTTTTAAGGAAAATTATTTTCTGAAAAATATAAAGGTTTTTGAAAATGAAATTTGATGTGAAACCTATGGTATCAGGCTCGTATCTTGGTTCTGGAGCCTGGTACAGGTTTGATATGATTTATATGTATTATCTGTGAAGTTTGGTAATAAACGGACTTGGTTTGACGTGATTCGGGTCAAAAATGCAAAATTTAATGTTTAAAGAAGTTTTGAGAAATTTCATTGATTTTGAGGTTTAATTCGATGTTTATGATGTTATTTTGGTGTTTTGATTACTCGAATAAGTCCGTAAGATATTTTTGAGGTTGTGTGTATATTTGGTTTCGAGCCCCGAGGTCTCGGGTGTGTTTCGGATGGGTTTCGTCCATTTTCCCTATTTTGAACTGTTGAACCTGCATTCTGGTTTCCTTCTATGCGATCGCATAGTAATCGCGATCGCATAGTGTCTCTTAGAGCAGCCCAGACTTTCCTTCAATGCGTTCGCGCATAATCTACCGCGATCGCAGAGGTATACTTTCTTCTTCTTCACGATTGCATCTAAAACATCGCGATCGCATGGTGTTCCAGCAGGGCATCCAGTTATCTCTTCTACGCGATCGCATTCCACGCTTCGCGATCGCATAGTGTGGCAATTTGGGTAGCAGGTAACTTCTCATACGCGATCGCACACGTGCCTTCGCGATCGCATAGAGCATTTTGGCCAGTGGCAATTGTTGCTCTTCGTGATCGCATTACTTCCCCCGCGATCGCAGTACTTTAAGGCTGCGCAGCCTTTCTTTTTCTTCTTCGCGATCGCAATCAATGTTCCGCGATCGCGATTAGTTAAACATCTGGGCAGAATATAAGTTTTCCAAAATCGGGGTTTCGCCATTTTATACATATTTTGACTTCTAGAACTCGATTTTGGGCGATTCCTTGAGGGTTTTTCACACAAATCGAATGGGTAAGTGTTCTTCCACTATAATTAATTATATTTCATGAATTAGTTCTTGTTTTCATCATTTAATTTGTATTTTGGGTTGAGGGGATTGTGGGTTTTGAAAGAAAGTTTCTAAAATGAAAAATCATGATTTGAAAGACCAAATGTTATCGGAATTGGATAAATTTAGTATGGGTGAACTCGTATCGGAATGGGTAATCAAAATTTGTAAAATTTGTTGAGTTTCGAGGTGCGGGCTCGGGGGTCGACTTTTGGATTGATTTTTATGATTTTGTAAAGATTGAAACTTTATTATTATGAATAGTTCCTTATATGTTTTATGTGTATTTTGAAGTTGTTTTAGTTGATTGTAAGCCGTTCGGAGGTCTTTCCGCCCGATAAGTCTATTTTTGAGTACCGGGTTGTCGTCTTTGTGGTAAGTATCTTAACGAACCTTATGTGGGGGAACTACCCCTTAGGATTGAGTCTTTCTTGTTGATTGTAGTCCGAGTATGCGAGGTGACGAGTGTGTACTCGTACTTATTTGCAATTAGATTTCCCTTTTAGGATTCGTAGATTCTTATATTACCTGTGTATGATTTGTAATTGTTACACTTGAATCTTTGGTTGTTAATTTCATTCCTTCCTGTTTAAATTAGAATTACTTGTTTTTGGATTCTTCGTTGGCTATTTGACTTTACTTGACTTAACTGAATATTCTACTTCTCTTATCATCGTGCTATATTTTCTTCCTAGATTGCCTAATTGGCTATAATTAGTGTCATCTAGCCTTATAGTTGACTAGCCGTAGTTGGAACATTTATTCGTTGGAGTCAAGCATGCCCGTGAGTCTTACATTGTGATTTATATGACTATTCCCTTAAGTTCCACTTAGGTCTAATTGTTAGACATTTATATTATTGGTAATTCCTTGATGTTGCCTATTATTGGGCCTTTCATTTTAAGCCGAGTGTTATTCCGTGAAGTAAGCTGTTTAGGTGAGATTGGTTATAGCCGTTTCCCTTGCCGGGATATTATGGTTTTTGTTACTGTGTATGCTGTTAATGATATGGTTTGTATTGTTGACTCCCTTGTCGGGATGTGATGGTTCCTATTACTATTTATGCTGTGAATGATATCGTTGTATTGTTGACTTCCTTGCCGGATGTTGTGGTTTCTATTACTGGTTATGTTGTTAATGATATTGTTTGTATTGTTGACTCCCTTGTCGGGATGTGATGGTTCCTATTACTATTTATGCTGTGAATGGTATCGTTGTATTGTTGACTTCCTTGCCGGATGTTGTGGTTTCTATTACTGGTTATGTTGTTAATGATATTGTTTGTATTGTTGACTCCCTTGCCGGGATGTGGTGATTTATGGGTCATATTGTTGGTTTTTCCTTGCCAGACTATTGTTCTTGATATTGTTTGGGTGAGGAAGAGTGTGAAGCACGAAGGATAATGTCGTTCCATGTTCGTGATATTTAGCACAAGGGAATATTCAGTGTCATTTTTATGATATTTAGCACGAGGGAACAGTTCGTGCCGTGTTTATGATATTTAGCACAAGGGAATATTCCGTGCCATGTTTATGCTATTTAGCATGAGGGAACATTCTGTGACATGTTTATGATATTTAGCACGAGGGAACATTTTGTTCCATGTTTATGTTATTTAGCACGAGGGGACATTCTGTGCCATGTTTATGTTATCTAGCACGAGGGGAAATTCCGTGACATATTATGTTATGTTAGCACGAGGGGACATTCCGTGCCATGTTTATGTTATTTAGCACGAGGGAAAATTCCGTGTCATGTTATGTTATGTTAGCACGAGGGGACATTCTATGCCATGTTTATGTTATTTAGCACGAGGGAAAATTCCGTGCCACGTTATGTTATGTTAGCACGAGGGGACATTCCGTGCCATGTTATGTTATGTTAGCACGAGGGGACATTCCGTGCCATGTTATGTTATGTTAGTACGAAGGGACATTCTGTGCCGTATTTATGCATTATTATTTCTGTCATTCTTGTTTGCCATTTACTGCATTTATTGGAAAAATTTGATATTCCTCCTGTACTGCATGGAAATTTCTGAGTGGCGGACTGAGTCCCAGTGGATAAATCTTGAGGAGATTTTTATCAAGGGATTTTATTGAAAAGTATTATTGAAAAAGAAATGGTTTTGAAATGATTATATTGGAATGACTTTTACATCGAAGGTATATTTGAAAAGCACTAGTTTTGCTTAAAATGATATTTGGAAATCATTTATTGGGAAAGCCTCTTAGAAAAGCTTCGTAGTTTGAAAGAAACTATATTTTACGTAATTCTCTCAATTAATTATACTTATATCTACTTTTGGAGAAAGCATATTTTCAAAGTAAGCTCTTCCATATTAAAATGATTTTATTTGCAAAATTTTTTCATATGAACTGTTGTTTAAAGATTTCTACCAGTTATGAATTTTAAAGGCTAAGGCCCTTTGTGAATAAACTGACGTGGAGTTGAGTTATCGGTGTCCTCTATTGTATTGTGTTTCCTTTCGATTCGGCTTGTTTTGCTGTCCATCTTTCTGTGTATTTTTGTGTTGTTTCATGATTGATTTCTGTAATTTCCTTCCGCTTTATATTGTCATTTTGGTGGATTATCCTGAGAAGTCTTAGATAGATGTAACGTTCGGTCATTTCTATATTCATGTTATTTATTTTATAGACCAGTGGTGTCTTGACTAGTCCTCGTCACTACTCCACCGAGGTTAGTCTTGATACTTACTGGGCATGGCTGTGGTGTGCTCATACTACACTTCTGCACATTTTTGTATGCAGATCCAGGTATATATTGTAGTACCTGTGTGGATGATTGCCGAGAAGACTCAAGGTAACCTGCTGTTGTGTTCGCAGGCGTCGGATTCACCTTCTTTGTATTTATTATTCATACACTATTGTATCTACTTCCAAACAGTTTTACTTAGAAGTTGTAGAAGATTTGTAGAGCTTATGACTTGTACTAACGGTCTTGGGAAAGTTTGTACATTCTGTTGAGATTTTATATCGAGACTGCTAGCCTTCTTTATTATTGTTGTTATTCAGTAACTGTTAGGCTTACCTAGTCCCTAAGGCTAGGTGCCATCACGATACCCAACAGAGGGAAATTTGGGTCGTGACAAGTAGGTATCAGAGCTCTAGGTTCATAGGTGCTAAAAGTCATAAGCGAGTTTAGTAGAGTCTTGCGGATCGGTACGGAGACGTCTGTACTTATCTTCGAGGGGCTACGGAACTATTAGGACAATTTCACTTCATTCATTCCTATCGTGCGAGTTTATTGATCTTGAAGCTTGAAGTTATCATTCCATTCTCTCAGCGATGGTGAGGACACGAACGGCGGTTCCTGATGATGTTACCTCGAAGCAAGTGTCGCAAGGGTCAGAGATAGGGGCCAACGAGGAGCACGTGCCGCAGTTAAGATGCCTACCAGAGCATCCATTGAGGATTCGCCAGTAGTTCTAGTTGGGGGACAGGTACTAGGGGGGTGCCTGTCGCTACCCCGAATTTCAGGAGACCTGAGCGCAATTTTGAGTATAAGTGGTACATTGACTCGGGCAGGGTTGATTCTACTGCACCAGTTGCTTCACAGATCAGCGGAGGAGTTCAGACTCCCACCGTCTACACTCCAGAGTAGCGAGGTCATATTGGTCAGGTTCCAGTTGTTATGACAGCACGACATCTGGTTTCAGTTCAGCCATGGTCAGGGTAGCAGCATCGGAGGGAGAATACCTTGGAATTGAGGGGTACTGGAAGTACCACCCTTTTATCTTTCAGTGGATTGGCGGCAGATAATTCCCAGGGTTTCCTGGAGGAGTGTCACTATATTCTTCGTACTTCGGGTATTGTGGAGACTAGCGGGATTGCTTTTGTCACGTCTCAGGTTCAGAATAGTGGGTTGATCAGTGGTGGCGGCATATGAGTTGGGGTGACCTATCCGAGTTAGCTTCACTAGCATGTATTCAGTCTTTCGGATATGTTATGAGGGAGGTTGCACCTCAGTTCCTTCGGGATGTACGGCGTGCGGAGTTTGAGCAGTTGAGTCAGGGCGCGGTGTCACTATTGGAGCATGCCATTAGATTCAGTGAGTGGGCCATACATGCACTTTTCTTGGTTGCTTCAGTTAGGAGATGAGTCCGTAGAGTCATTTGGGAGATTCAGGCATGATATTCGGTTTAGCGGGACTCGAGAGTTAGAGTAGGATGCCTCGTTTCAGCAGGTAGTGGGGATCGTTTACCGGTTAGAGAGCATGTGGTACCGGGAGCGAGAGGACAGACGAGATCAGGGAGAGAGTTCAGGGAGGCAATGAGTCCTCATAGATCGGAGGAATCTACTGGTCCGTATTATGGAGGTAAGGCATGACACGGTAGAAGTTTTGTGGGTCAACCAATTCAGTTTGCATTACCAGCTTCGCATGGGATTTTAGGTACTCATGGGTTTCAGAGGATTCGTATGGTGTGTTTTTCCACAGCCATGTCAGCAGCGAGATTGTTTTCAGTGTGGGGATGTTATCCACAGGGTGAGAGATTGTCCCAGGATTCAGGTAGGTGTGTGGTAGCAGGGTATTCAGGTGAGTAGGGGCGCCTAAGAGGGGGAGGCCCGACCCGTTGATGTGTTGCATATAGTAGGCCAGAGGCTGATGTGCCAGATATTATCACAGGTATGTTTTGATGTGTTACAGAGGGTCATCAATTGTATTTCATTATAATTCTGTTGGTTGGGAAGAGTTCCCTTACTTGTTGTTTTATTTATGGGTGAGTTCCATGTTTTGCACTCCATTTTGTGTTTGCTCCTGTTGGGAGATTCTATGAGTAGTAGCCCGTGTCTACCGTTATTTATTTCATTCTCGATAGTGGTGAGACTGGAAGTGAGTCCTTGTTGTTCTTTGTGGTAAGCTTTATGTGATTTTCCTGAGTATTTGTTTATGAGTTATGATTTGATATTCCATCGAGATGTGAGATCATCTGGCGTTATGATTTTATCAGCTGAGATGAATCAGTGGAGGAATTTCAATTGGTATGATATATTTTTGGTATGTGATTCAGATTTGAGGGCGAGGTCCTCGTGATATTTATGCTTCGATATGTTTGGACCGGGCTGAGTACCGCAGTGGAAATTTTATCAGGATGGTATCCTTGTGATTTGTTCATATGCTTTACTTTTCCTTGTTATATTGGTTTTGGTAAGTCGGTATTGATAGAGAGTTGTGCCTAGGGGCTTGTTCGATATTTCCTTTATATGTTTCCATTTTCATATTCAGTCATTTCGTTATGTGTTTTTTTTAGTTTAGTTGCGGGGTGTGTGCCCGGTGGTGTCATTCGTGGCTGGTGACTCGGGTGTTTAATAAGGGAGACTTCATTTTCATTGCATCCTTATCAGTGTATGGGGTTTGGGAACAGATTTCTTTCAGATGTGGGGCTAATTGCCAATGTCGAGTAGATTTAGGGCAGCTATTGTGATCAAAAGTGTTATGAGAGCCTATGTGTGATGTACTATGTTGTGTGGTCGTGCCTTGTGGGTGTAGTCATGAGTTGATGTAGCTGATTGAGGCTAACGCCGGATGTGGATTTAGAATCGGGTCTTTTGTAAATGATTAGAGGGTGAGAAGTAGATATATGAGGATTATCGGTGGTGATGTGAAGGCTATATTGCGGTTGTGATTGTTTCATCGAGCTTATATGGGTTGGGGTGACGTGGGATCACCCACGCCTATGTGTTGGAAGTATACCATCAGCGATTAGATGAGTTCAAGGTGAATCTTGTCACGTTCGAGGACGAACGTTTGTTTAAGAGGGGGAGGATGTGATGACCCAAAAGGTCATCCCATATATTTCTAGATAATTCTATATTTCGAGGTCGTGAAAACCTCCTTCTATATCACCTCAATTCACGTGCACAGCCCGGGCGTGTAGTCGGGAAGCCTTTATGTGAAAAACTGATAAAATGATAATTTTGTATTAGAAATTTGAATAAAATTGACTTCGATCAACATTTTTGGTAAACGGACCCGGACCCGTGATTTGATGCTCTCGGAGGGTCCGTAGGAAAATATGGGACTTGGGCGTATGCCCGGAATCGAATTCCGAGGTCCCAAGTACGAGAAATGAATTTTTAAAGAAAATTATTTTCTGAAAAATATAAAGGTTTTTGAAAATGAAATTTGATGTGAAACGTGTGGTATCGAGCTCGTATCTTGGTTCCGGAGTCTGGTACAGGTTCAATATGATTTATATGTGTTATCTTTGAAGTTTGGTAATAAATGGACTTGGTTTGACGTGATTCGGATAAAAAATGCAAAATTTGATGTTTAAAGAAATTTTGAGAAATTTCATTGATTTTGAGGTTTAATTCGATATTTATGATGTTATTTTGGTGTTTTGATTACTCGAATAAGTGTGTAGGATGTTTTTGAGGTTGTGTGTATATTTGGTTTTGAGCCCCGATGTCTCGGGTGTGTTTCGGATGGGTTCCGGGTCCATTTTCCCTATTTTGAACTGTTGAACCTACATTCTGGTTTCCTTCTATGCGATTACATAGGAGTAGTCGCGATCGCATAGTGTCTCTTTGAGCAGCCCAGACTTTCCTTCAATGCGTTCGCGCATAATGTACTGCAATCGCAGAGGTATACTTTCTTCTTCTTCGCGATCGCATCTACAGCATCGCGATCACATAGTGTTCCAGCAGGACATCCAGTTATCTCTTCTACGCGATCGCATTCCACGCTTTGCGATCGCCTAGTGTGGCAATTTGGGCAGCAGGTAACTTCTCATACGCGATCGCACACGTGCCTTCGCGATCGCATAGAACGTTTTGGCCAGTGTAATTGTTCCTCTTCGTGATCGCATTACTTCCCCCGCGATCGCAGTACTTTAAGGCTGGGTAGCCTTTCTTTTCTTCTCCGCGATCGCAATCAATGCTCCGTGATCGCGATTAGTTAAATATCTGGGCAGAATATAAGTTTTCCAAAATCGGGGTTTCACCATTTTATACATATTTTGACTTCTAGAACTCGGTTTTGGGCGATTATTAAGAGTTTTTCACACAAATCGAATGGGTAAGTGTTATTCCACTAGAATTAATTATATTTCATGAATTAGTTCTTCTTTTCATCATTTAGTGTGTGTTTTGGGTTGAGGGGATTGTGGGTTTTGAAAGAAAAATTCTAAAATGAAAAATCATTATTTGAAAGACCAAATGTTATCGGAATTGGATAAATTTAGTATAGGTGAACTCGTATCGGAATGGGTAATCAGAGTTTGTAAAATTTGTCGGGTTCCGAGGTGCGGGCTCGGGGGTCGACTTTTGGGTCGATTTTTATGATTTTGTAAAGATTGAAACTTTATTATTCGGAATAGTTCCTTATATGTTTTATGTGTATTTTGAAGTTGTTTTAGTTGATTGTAAGCCGTTCAGAGGTCTTTCCGCCCGAGAAGTCTATTTTTGAGTACCGGGTTGTCTTCTTTGAGGTAAGTATCTTGCCTAACCTTGTGTGGGGGAACTACCCCTTAGGATTGAGTCTTCCTTGTTGATTGTAGTCCGAGTATGCGAGGTGACGAGTGTGTACTCGTACTTATTTACAATTAGATTGCCCTTTTAGGATTTGTAGATTCTTATATTACCTGTGTATGATTTGTAATTGTTACACTTGAATCCTTGGTTTTTAATTTCATCCCTGCCTGTTTCAATTAGAATTACTTGTTTTTGGATTCTTCATTGGCTATTTGACTTTACTTGACTTAACTGAATATTCTACTTCTTTTATCATCGTGCTATATTTTCTTCCTAGCTTGCCTAATTGACTATAATTAGTCATATAGCCTTATAGTTGACTAGCCATAGTTGGAACATTTATTCGTTGGAGTCAAGCATGCCCGTGAGTCTTACATTGTTATTTATATGACTATTCCCTTAAGTGCCACTTAGGTCTAATTGTTATACATTTATGTTATTGGTAATTCCTTGATGTTGCCTATTATTGGGCCTTTTGTTTTAGGCCGAGTGTTATCCCGTGAAGTAAACTGTTTAGGTGAGATTGGTTATAGTTGTTTCCCTTGCCGAGATGTTATGGTTTCTGTTACTGTCTATGCTGTTAATGATATGGTTTGTATTGTTGATTCCCTTGCTGGGATGTGATGGTTCCTATTACAGTTTATGTTGTGAATGATATCGTTTGTACTGTTGACTTTCTTGCCGGGATGTTGTGGTTTCTATTACTGGTTATGCTGTTAATGATATTGTTTGTATTGTTGACTCCCTTGCCGGGATGTGGTGATTTATGGGTCATATTGTTGGTTTTTCCTTGCCAAAACTGTTGTTCTTGATATTGTTTGGGTGAGGAAGAGTGTAAAGCAGGACGGATAATGTCGTGCCATGTTCGTGATATTTAGCACGAGGGAACATTCCGTGCCATGTTTATGTTATTTAGCACGAGCGAACATTCTGTGCCATGTTTATGATATTTAGCACGAGGGAACATTCCGTGCCATGTTTATGATATTTAGCACGAGGAAACATTCCGTGTCATGTTTATGATATTTAGCACGAGGGACATTCCGTGTCATGTTTATGTTATTTAGCACGAGCGAACATTCTGTGCCATGTTTATGATATTTAGCACGAGGGAACATTCCGTGCCATGTTTATGTTATTTAGCACGAGGGGACATTCCGTGCCATGTTTATGTTATTTAACACGAGGGGAAATTCCGTGCCATGTTATGTTATGTTAGCACGAGCGGAAATTCCGTGCCATGTTTATGTTATTTAGTACGAGGGGAAATTCCGTGTCATGTTATGTTATGTTAGCCTGAGGGGACATTCCATGTCATGTTTATGTTATTTAGCACGAGGGAAAATTCTGTGCCATGTTATGTTATGTTAGCACGAGGGGACATTCCATTCCATGTTATGTTATGTTAGCACAAGGGGACATTCCGTAACCATGTTATGTTATGTTATGTTAGCACGAGGGGACATTTTGTGCCATGTTATGTTATGTTAGTACGAAGGGACATTCTGTGTCGTATTTATGCATTATTATTTTCGTCATTCTTGTTTGCCATTTACTGCATTTATTGGCAAGCTTTGATATTCCTCATGTACTGCATGGAAATTTCTGAGTGACGGACTGAGTCCCGGTGGATAAATCTTGAGGAGATTTTTATCAAGGGATTTATTGAGAAGTATTATTAAAAAAGCAATGGTTTTGAAATGATTATATTTGTATGACTTTTACATCGAATGTACATTTGAGAAGCACTAGTTTGAATCAAGTGAGTTAAAAGAGCGGTCATGAGGCACACGTTTACAGTTTCTCTCGGCGCACAATAGCAAAGTTTGCGGTTATTACCGGAGTAAATGGCACGTCGCCGGAAAACCCTGCATGGCACTGTTCCACAAAAGGAAAAGCTCATTACTCCAGAAAGTGGCGTTCAGATGAAGCTACCTCCTCTAACTTTTGGTAGTTTTCTCCCATAGAAATACCAATCGATTGAGGAAGGAAATGAGCTGAGTAGCTCGGATGAGGAGATTCAGCTTCAATCAGTAAAAATGGAAGGGCAAATAAACCCTATAGTGAGACGATTACAATACTCAGAAGCTAGTGGATCGGAGAAGCCAACAACTACGACAGTTGATGTTGTTCGAGGTAATCGTAGCTTACAGATGGGAAAATCCCTATCATTTGTGCCTCCAATTGATAGAGATGGTAAGAAGATCGTTAGACTGTGTGAGGAGGATTTGAAATCTCAGGAGGAATACTGGAAAACTGCTTTAATTGGATATGTAATTGGAGAGAATCTGTATGAAAAAACTATGGAGAATTATGTGATAAATGTATGGAATTTTGTTACAAAACCTCAGATCCTAATGCATGCAGAGGGATACTGTATTTTTCGATTCAATTCCATAGCCGACAGGGATCTAGTGTTGCAGTCAGTACCTTACACATTCAGGAATAAACCTATGGTACTTAGAGGTTGGGAGATTGATTTTACATTTAACAAAGATGTTCTAAGTACAATTCCAGTTTGGGTAAGGTTTCCGGGATTGCCGGTGGGATTTTGGTCGATTGAAGCACTTAGTAAAATGGCTAGTGTTATAGGCAAACCGTTCTACACTGATAAGTTTACTACTCATTATGAGAAGATTTCATATGCGAGAGTTCTAGTAGAGGTGGATGCTGCCTATACCCTTCCAGATCAGATCGAAATAGAGTCACCTTATGGACCAATGATTCAAGAAATTGAATATGATTGGAAGCCTAGCTTTTGTAATGAATGCTTAAAATTTGGGCATGACTCTATGGTCTGCTGGTATAGCTCTGCATCTNGAAACAGAGAAGAAGAGGAAAGAAGCAGGGGAAAATTGGGAAACAAACGTGGATTGTCAAACAGAATCAAGGAGATGAAGATGACCAACAAGGAATGAGGCAAGTTCAGGAGATTAGTCAGGAAACAGAATGTGTTGAGAAAATGGAAAATAAAAGGGAAGGTGCACTGCAGACTACTGGAAAACAAAGTTCAATACAGGGGAGTGTGACTACTAGAATGCAGACTATTGAAGATGGATGTATTAATGCAGAAATAGGGAAGCAGATTGATAAAGGAAAGTGTATTGTTGTGCACATGGATAAAGGAAGAAGTGGTCAACATGTTGAGCCTAGACCACCTGACCCCATAAAGTCCAAATAATTATTGTAACCTGGAACATTAGGGGGCTGAATCAAGCCCATAAGAAAAAATAGGTTAAAACTCTTATTGCTACTAATAAGGTAGATATTATGGGATGTATTGAAACTAGAGTGAAGGAACATAAAGCAAAGAAAATACAGAAAATAATTGTAAAAGGATTGAATGTCTGCTGTAACTATCAATGTGCTGTGAATGGTAGAATTTGGATATTATGGAGAAGTAATATTCAAATGAAAGTGAGCCATATGACAGATCAATTCATTCACTGCAGTGTGGAGGATCCTAAAACACAGTTTAAAACTCATCTTAGTGTCATCTATGCTCAAAATGAGGGACATAAGAGGGAAAAACTGTGGAATGACTTAAGACAGATTAAAATACCAGATAAGGAGACTTGGATATTGAGTGGTGACTTTAATAATGTCCTATGCTCTGAGGATAGAATAGGATCTCCAGTTACAGTTGCTGAAGTTCAGGGGTTTAAAGGAGTGATTGATGATTTGCAGTTAACTCCAATTAGAGCAAAAGGGTGGCATTATACATGGACAAATAAACAAAGTACTGGGAGTAGAGTGTATAGTAAAATAAACTGGGCTCTGGGAAACTACCAGTGGATACAACAGTATGGACATGTGGAAGCCGACTATTTGAATCCTTCAGTATCAGATCACTCTCCTATTCTCATGAAGTGTGGAAACCACAAAGTACTGCACCCTAAACCATTCAGACTATATGCTAATGTTATGGAACACCCTCAGTTTTTGAATGTTATTAAGAAGGTATGGGACCGGAAATATGAAGGAGCACCTATGCAGCAAGTATGGTGTAAACTGAAGGCAATGAAAGAGCAGCTTAACGAGATAAATGCTTTTATGGCTTTATATAAGCAGAAACTTGAACAGGCAAGAGAGAGGTTGGATACTGTACAAAGTCAAATGAGGGATAATCCTATGGATGCAGAAATGATAGATGAAGAAAGAATAGCACTAGAGAATATAGAGAAATGGAGCAATGTGGAGGAGCAAGTGACGAGGCAGAAATCAAAGGCATACTGGATTGAATGTGGTGATGCTAATACCAAATACTTCCATGCTCAATGGAAGATTAGGTCCAGCCAAAATAGTATCACATCTATATACACTGATACAGGAATGAAGATAACTTATGCTAAACTTGTGGAGCAGGAATTCATAGATGTGTTTCAATCTTTAATGGGAGATTGTGCTACGGAATTACCATGTGCAAACACAGAAGTAATAAAAGAAGGACCATGCTTAACAGTGGTGCAGCAAAGAGCATTGATTCAGAAGGTGACTATAGAGGAGATAACTGAAGCAATTAAAGATATGCCTAAAGACAAAGCACCAGGGGTAGATGGCTTTCCTGTGGAATTTTTTACAAGAAACTAGGAGATAGTGAAGGGAGACATCCTTGAAGCAGTACAAGATTTCTTTAATACAAACAGGTTGCCTCAAATGATAAACACAACAGTCCTTACTCTAGTTCCTAAAGTAAAAACACCAGCAACAGTAAAAGACTACATGCCTATAGCTTATTGTACTACTTTGTACAAGATTATTTCCAAGGTTCTTACAAAGAGGATAAAAGGGGTACTGGATGGGCTGATTGATCAGGCACAGTCTGCCTTTATTGAAGGAAGAAGCATAGTGGATAATATTCTGCTAAGTCACGAGCTCTTTAAAGGCTATGCAAGGAAAGGAGTGTCGCCAAGGTGTGTGATGAAAATAGACTTGAGGAAAGCATATGATACATTGGAATGGAGTTTTCTGAAACAGGTATTGATTGACCTTGGGTTTCCTTATAAGTTTGTGCAATGGATCATGATCTGTACTACAACAGTATCATACTCATTGGTGTTGAATGGGGGACTGACAAAGCCTTTCAAAGGGAAAAGAGGGATTAGACAAGGGGATCCTATGTCCCCGTATCTGTTTGTTATAGCAATGGAGAATTTGAGCAGAAGACTGAAGCAGCTGTACAAGAATGGGAACTTTAATTTTCATCCTAAATGCAGAAAATTGAACAGCACTCATGTGTGTTTTGCTGATGACTTGTCGATGTACTATCGAGCTGACATAGAATCCATTAGAATTCTAAATGAGGCATTCAACAGGTTCTCACAAGCTTCTGGATTGCAGGCAAACGTAAATAAAAGTGCCATATATATGGCTGGGATTGACCAGAAGAACAAGGAAGATATATTGCAAACACTGGGATTCATAGAAGGCAAGTTACCTTTTAGATACCTGGGAATTCCATTGGATTCAAAAAAGTTGAGCATTGGACAGTATATGCCTCTAATCGAGAAAATAACAGAAAAATTCACATGTTGGTCAGCAAGATTATTATCTTATGCAGGAAGACGTCAGCTGATAAAGTCATTCATATTTGGCATCCAAACATATTGGGCGCAGGTATTCATCTTCCCAAAAAAGGTGATGAAAATTATTGAAACTATGTGTTGAACCTTCCTATGGACAGGGAATGTAACAGTATCTAGGAGAGCATTAATAGCCTGGGATAATGTTTGTAAACCAATAGCAGCTGGAGGACTAAATATACTGGATGTCAAAGTATGGAACAAAGAAGCAGTCACTAAGCACCTATGGGATCTAACCAGAAAGAAAGATTGTTTATGGATACGATGGGTGCACAGTTTCTATATAAAAAAGGAGTTGGACACAATGCCTACACCTAAGACAGCAGCTTGGGTAATAAGGAAGATATTGGATAGCAGGGAGGAGATTATGAAGCATCCACAGATTCAAGGGGAATTGCAGCAAAGACTACAAAGTCTGTGCAAGAATGAAAGGTTCCAGATAAAGCTAATGTACAAGAAAATGATCCCAGAATATAATAAAGTCGAGTGGAAAGGATTAATGTTACATTCAAGCGTGCATCCAAGATTCAGTTTTATATTATGGATTGCAATGCAAAGGAGATTAGCAACTATGGACATATTGATGAAGATAGGCATTTCTACACCTACTGATTATATATTCTGCAAGCAAGCTGTGGAAACATTCGATCATTTGTTCTTTGAGTGCTCAGTAACAAAGAGACTATGGTCGAAATTATGTCTATGGCTGGGGCATATAAGGAGTATAGGTGGCTGGGACAATGAAGTGCAATGGATTAGCAGGAAAGCAAAGAGAAGAAAAGGCATAAACGGAATCACATGTTGTGTATTTGCTACGACAGTTGCTATGATATGGAGAGAAAGGAACAGAGGAATATTTGAAGCGAGTAAATATGAAGAGCACCGGATTTGCAAAGAAATAGTCCAACATATTCATATTCGAGGGAAGCATTACAGAAAATGGAGAGAACCACTACAAAAATTGGACTGGATTCCTTGATAAAGTGTACAGATAGTATAGGAAAACATAGATTTAGATGATTAGTTGTTAGACATTTCCTTACATGTCACTAATTCATGATGTATAGAGGTAGTAGTGAGTCAAAACTACTACTAGGAACATTGTATTCAAATTTGAGTATCAATAGAATATAAGTTTAACTCAAAAAAAAAATAAAGCACTAGTTTTGCCTAAAATGATATTTGGAAGTCATTTATTGGGAAAGCCTCTTTGGAAAGCTTCGTAGTTTGAAAGAAACTATGTTTTACGTAATTCTCTCTATTAATTATACTTATATCTACTTTTGGAGAAAGTATGTTTTCAAAGTAAACTCTTCCATACTAAAATGATTTTATTTGCAAAAGTTTTTCATATGAACTGTTGTTTAAAGATTTTTACCAGTTATGTATTTTAATGGCTAAGGCCCATTGTGAACAAACCGACGTGGAGTTGAGTTATCGGTGTCCTCTATTGTATTGTGTTTCCTTTCGATTCGTCTTGTTTTGCTATCCATCTTTCTGTGTATTTTTGTGTTGTTTCGTGATTGATTTCTGTAATTTCCTTCCGCTTTATATTGTCATTGTGGTGGATTATCCTGAGAAGTCTTAGATAGATGTAACATTCGGTCATTTCTATATTCATGTTATTTATTTTTTAGACCAGTGGTGTCTAGACTAGTCCTCGTCACTACTCCACCGAGGTTAGTCTTGATACTTACTGGGCACCGATGTGGTTTGCTCATACTACACTTCTGCAAATTTTTGTATGCAGATCCAGGTATATATTGTAGTAGCTGCGTGGATGATTGTCGAGGAGACTCAAGGTAACCTGCTGCTGCGTTCGCATGCGTCGAAGTCACCTTCTTTGTATTTATTATTCTTACACTGTTGCATCTACTTCCAAACAGTTGTACTTAGAAGTTGTAGAAGATTTGTAGAGCTTATGACTTTTACTACCGGTCTTGGGAAAGTTTGTACATTCTGTTGAGATTTTATATCGAGACTGCTAGCCTTCTTTTATTATTGTTGTTATTCAGTAACTGTTAGGCTTACCTAGTCCCTAAGATTAGGTGCCATCACGATACCTAACGGAGGAAAATTTGGATCATGACATAGCAACACTGATTGGCACTTCAAGAGACAGTAAAAGGTCAAAGGGTATTTCAATAAAAGTTACTCTAACTTCTTTGGGATCTCACACAATGAAGAAGCAGGGATTCATTCTTCCATTATCCCATGGTCGATAGCACACGTGGTATGAAACACATGTTACGGTGTTCTCACCTTATATTGGCGCGTGTGTCTTATTCTTTTAATCATTCAACACCGTACAGATCTTGGTCTAGACACCTCTAAATGTCTAACCCGAGTTTCTCACTTCATTAATCCTCCAACCATCTTCTTAGAGAAACTTGCATTTGGCTTACAAAACAAGTCATAATCGAATAGTGAAATTCGTAAGTCTGATTAGTTGTCAAGACCAACCCCTAAAAGTAAATACAACCTCGCATTATCCAAAGTTCTATAAGATCTCATCTCTTCACGATTCTTAACGTAAGAGGCGATTGCTCGTGTGAGAGAGCCAATCTCGCGACTTGTTCGACACACTTTATCAACAAAACATTTATCACATGCATACGAGATATAAGCATAGATTCAAGAGTCAAATTTTCATGAGCATATTATAATACTAAAGTCATTTACTGATGGGCCGTGACGGGTGCCTGAGTCCTACCTGTCAAACACCCCTAAACATGCG
Organism: Nicotiana knightiana; assembly: GCA_005239525.1. NCBI lineage: Eukaryota > Viridiplantae > Streptophyta > Magnoliopsida > Solanales > Solanaceae > Nicotiana > Nicotiana knightiana. The sequence continues at coordinate 80,932 of ML376985.1, forward strand.
TCTAAAATATGAACCTGAATAACATCTGCTGAATTACGAGAACATTATACATGAAGGAAATCTGCACAAAAAGCATACATACATATACGTACAACATACGTAGGATGAGCCGACAAGGCTGCTATAGACAACTATACATCTCAAAACTGGAAGCCGGTAAGGCCACATACTATCCAACTAGACATACTGTCTACAGACCTCTAATAGAAACATAATTGTACAAAGATGGGTCTGAGCCACGTCATACCCATACATGTCTATATACAAACGTATCGTACCAAAATCAAAAGTAGCTCCGGATCAAGTGGAGCACTCCAACTCTCACTGATCAAGGATCCTAAGAATGGGGGCCGTTAGTTTGCCAACCTGCACCTGCGGGCATGAAATGCAGGGTCCCCAGGCAAAAGGGACGTCAGTACAGATAATATACTGAGTATGTAAGGCACATAAATACATACATAAGAGACATGGAAGAGATATAGAGTAATTGACTCAACTTGTATATCTGGATAACTCTGTAATAATAAATCACTTTTAGCATCAGGCATATGCGTATGAATGTCATGTCGTGCATAGGTATATGTTTCATAACATCATCAGCCTCTGAGGGCATCCCATCATATTATATCGGCCATTGTAGGCAAAATCATCATCGTATACCAACTGATCAGGTGGTGGTGCGTATATAATGTCAAAACCTTTCCCGTATCCCATATGCATATATATACATACATATATATACATACATACATATATATGCGTATATAACGCCGTGGAGTATACATACATATATACGCATATATAATGTCGTTTGAACCACATTTCAGCCACTGTGGGCAACATCATCATCATATACCAGCTGATCAGGTGGTGGTGCGTATATAACGCCGTAACCTTTTCCCATATCCCATATACATATATTTACATATATACGCGTATATAACGCCATCTGGTTATGGGTCAATGCATAAGTATGAAATGCATGAAAAGTACGTAATAATATCAATATTCCTTCCGGATAAACTTTTCCAACTGCGTATTATTCTGAGACCCATGAACAGAAAATAATAATAATTCTCATGGGGAATCAAGAATATAGACACCCCTACTATTTCTATGAATAGAGTAATTTATAGAAACTGTGTATTTGCTCGTTTCTTCAGTATAATTTGGACCATGCCAAAAGAAATAAGGGATAGCCTTAACATACCTGGAGTAGGAAAAACATCCATATGATGTTTTTGGAAAAAGTTGCACTGTACTTCTTTAGAACCGCAAAATTTCTCCGTTGCCAAAACTCTAAAAATTCCCATTCGATTTTCTTTTGTACGAATTGATTGCAAGAAGAACGTTGTTAACTTCTCATTCTAGTTGTAATGTTTGAGAATGAAATTGTTGAATATTAGGAGAATGGCTAACGTTGAATCATGGTTGGAGAATGAGTAATATTCTGATGCTGTAGTCTTTATTATGAAAATGTAAGAATGGAGTGAATGTCTAATGTTATGCCACTTAATCAAGAAATGACTCTTAGTCAATTATTTAGAAGGTGGCTAGCTGCCACGTAGGGTTGGGGGTGGGATATTTAATCTTTATCCACTTATTAGGTAATTAGGTAATGTCCTGTTACCCGGTAATTAACCAATTACCCGTATAATTAAAAATTATCCCAAATTACTTAAAATTCTATTTATTTTTAAAAATACTTCATATATACTACTATTGTGGTCACATGGTACCTTTCTTGGTACTAGTTCATAATTATCGGGTATTATCGATCGACCCGTATTTCATTCTCAATTGTCCATTTTCAACGAAACTCGTTTTCTTTAATCTGTATACCCCTTCATCCTTCATAACACTTATTTATCTTTTTTTTAAATAACGTAAATACGTTAACGTCAAAATGATCTTATTCCCGAGTCCACGTCGGTTAACTGAAGACGAAACTTTTAACGTACGAAAACGCGACATGTGACATCCTCCCCCTCCCCCATAGAAACATTCGTCCTCGAATGTTCAACTCCCCGGGATCTATATAACTTTGGCAGGGTTGTCTTTGTAACAAAGCTACTACCCACTCTTCCTGTAGTAAGTCAATAATTTGACGCCACATAGGACTATTATCATCAATAACGATAATGGCCTCACACGACCAGCGACAATAACCAACACAAGAATTATACACGTACCTTACGGTTGCGATGTCCTAGTCCGACCCTTTTCTGGAGGAAATAGGTAGGGATATCTAGACTTTATGTCTTCCTCGGCCTCCCAAGTCATTTATTCCACATTGTTGTTTCTCTAAAGTACTTTCACGGAGGCTACCTCCTTAATCCGTAGCTTGCAGATTTGTCGGTCTAGGATGGAAACAGGAATTTCCTCATATGACAAGTCCTCTGTAATCTGTACATCATCCGTGGGTACCATTCGGGTAGGATCGCCAATGTACTTTCGTAACATAGATACGTGAAAAACTGGATGGACAGACTCCAACTCTAAGGGCAATTCTAACTCATAAGCTACTTGGCCAACTCTCTGAATGATCCTATAAGGCCCAATATACCGTGGGCTAAGTTTGCCTTTCTTGACAAACCTCATCACACCCTTCATAGGTGGCACCTTTAAGAATACCCAGTCATCATCCCCGAACTCTAAATCTCGTCATTGCACGTCCGAATATGACTTCTGACGACTCTGAGCTGTCAATAGTCGATCCCGGATAAGCTTTATTTTTTCGATGGCTTGCTGAACTAGGTCTGGCCTGTGTAATCCAGATTCTCCAACATCGAACCACCCTATAGGCGACCTACACTTCCGTCCGTAAAGAGCTTCGTATGGAGCCACCTGAATGTTGGAATGGTAGCTATTATTATACGCGAACTCAATAAGCGGCAGATGATCATCCCAGCTACCTTTGAAGTTTATCACACAAGCTCGTAGCATATCCTCCAGTGTTTGAATAGTACGCTCAACCTGTCCGTCTGTCTGGGGATGAAATGTTGTACTAAGAGTTACTTGAGTCCTCAATCCCTTTTGGAAAGACCTCCAGAAGTTAGCTGTAAATTGAGCTCCTCTATCTGAGATAATAGATACAGGGACACCATGCAGTCGTACTATTTCCTTGATATAAAGTCTCGCATAGTCTTCTGAGGAATATGTAGTTCTAACGGGCAGAAAATGGGCTGACTTTGTGAGCCTATCAACAATCACCCATATCGAATCGAACTTACGCTGGGTACGAGGTAAGCCTACGATGAAGTCCATATTGATTATCTCCCATTTCCAAGTCGGAATCTCCATAGCCTGCAAAAATCCACCGGGTTTTTGATGCTCAATCTTAACCTGCTGACAGTTAGGACACTGAGCAACAAATTCTGCTATATCCTTTTTCATTCCGTCCCACCAATATATTTCCCTTATGCCATGGTCCATCTTTGTTGCTCCTGGATGGATAGAATAACGAGAATAGTGAGTTTCTCCCATAACCAGCCGACGCAGCCCTGCCACATTAGGCACACACAATCGCCCTTGATATTTGAGGACTCCATCTTCTGTAATTTCAAATGGTGTCTTCTCTTTCTGAAGAGTGGTGTCCCTATAACGAACTAACACAGGATCCTCGTATTGGCGTTCATTTACTTCAGTTACTAAAGAGGATGTTGTTGTATCTTGAATATTAATATCACCTGAATCCAGTAGCCGAACTCCAATACTAGCTAGTTGATGAACCTCACGAGTTATTTCCCTCTTTTCTGGCTGCAAATACGACAGGCTACCCATAGATCTACGGTTGAGGGCGTCAGCTACTACATTCGCCTTCCCCGGATGGTATAAAATTTCAACGTCATAGTCTTTAAGTAGCTCCAACCATCTCCTTTGATGTAGATTCAATTTCTTTTGCTTGAAGATGTACTGGAGGCTCTTATGATCCGTATAGATATCAACATGAATGCCATACAAGTAGTGCCTCCACATCTTTAGTGCATGAATCACCGCAGCTAATTCTAAATCGTGGGTCGGGTAGTTCTTCTCGTGCTTTCTTAGTTGTCTAGAAGCATAAGCCACAACCTTACCATGCTGCATCAGCACCCAATCCAATGCCTAAAGCATCGCAATAGATAACATAACCATCGGTCCCTTCTGGGAGCGTTAGAACCGGTGCTGAAGTTATCATGTCCTTTAATGCCTGGAAACCCCGTTCACACGCATCAGTCCATTGAAACTTTACTCCCTTCTGAGTCAACTTTGTTAAAGGTGCTAAAAGAAAAGAAAATGCTTCCACAAATCTCCTGTAATAACCCGCCAATCCAAGAAAGCTACGAACCTCCGTCGGCGTTGTGGGCCTAGGCCAAGTCTTTACTACCTCAATCTTTTGTGTATCCACCCGGATTCCTTCACCCGAAATGATATGCCCAAGGAAAGTTACAGAGTTTAACTAGAATTCACACTTAGAAAATTTTGCATACAACTTCCTTTCTTGTAAAACTCTGAGCACAGTACGCTGATGACCAGCATGCTCATCCTCTGAACGAGAATATACCAATATATCGTCAATAAATACAATTACAAACAGATCTAAGAAAGGCCTGAACACACGGTTCATCAACTCCATGAATACTGCCGGCGCATTGGTCAGACCAAACGACATAACCCGAAACTCAAAGTGCCCATATCTAGTCCTGAATGCTGTCTTCGGAATATCTTCATCCTTAACCCTCACCTGATGGTACCCGGACCTTAAGTCTATCTTTGAAAAGCACTTGGCGCCTTGCAACTGATCAAACAAGTCGTCAATCCTCGGGAGCGGGTACTTATTCTTGATCGTCACCTTATTCAGTTGCCTATAATCAATACACATTCGTAAGGAACCATCTTTCTTCCTTACAAACAACACAGGTGNCCATTATATAGGGAGGAATAGATATTGGGTGAGTATCTGGTGGTAGGTCAATAGAAAACTCAAATTCTCGCTCTGGCGGGAGACCTGGAAGTTCATCAAAAAAGATATCTGGAAACTCATTTACCACAGGGATGGACTGAATGGTTGGTGACTCTACTTCCACATATTGAACCCGAACTTAGTGATAAATACAGCCCTTTCTAATCATCTTCCTTGCCTTTAGATAGGAAATAAATCTACCTCTCAGCGATGTCGTGTTACCTTTCCACTCCAAAACAGGCTCCGCCGAAAATTGAAATCGGACTATCTTTGATCTACAATCAATGTTGGCATGACAAGAAGTCAACCAATCCATACCCATTATAACATCAAATTCTACCATATCTAACTCGATTAAGTCTGCTACGGTAGGTCGACCATGAACTATTATTATACAACCGCTATATACCTGCTTAGCTATNATGTCGTCCTGCCAACGCATAGATGCGGTTCTGAGGGCTGCTCGAGGTAGATGCTCTGCCTCTGCCACTGTCTCTACCACGACTCATTGGTGCATGGGGACCTTGCCCAGGGGGGGTACTGATGATGACGATCCAGCTACAGATCCCGCTGGCTGAGCTATGCTTGCATCACCTCTCATCGGACATTCCCTCATAACGTGGCCCGGATAACCACAAGTATAACAAACACCTAACCCCATACGGCACTGTCTGGTATGCTGCTTACCCTATTGAGTACATCATGGCAATGGTGGCCTCATCTGATTTGACTCACCCCTATACTAAGAACCTGAGGCCCTAAAATTCTGACTGGGCCGTGAATATGTAGAACGATCAAATCTCTTACCGCCAAACTGAGGGGGCGCGCTAGCCGAGGGTTGGGATGGATATCTCGAATATTGCTGCCTCTGACCACCTCGAAACTCACCAGAAGGACCCGAAGACCTCGCTCTCTTATTCTGGGCCCTATCATGCTCACAGTCGGTCCTCTGTTTCTGTTTACACTCCTCTACACCCTGAGTGTATGCCTGCATACGAGAAATATCCATGTCTGGATGAAGTGAAACCGACATACAATCGTTAAACAAGTGAGGCTCTAATCCCATCACGAACCGATGAACCCGATCCTCCATCTTAGATACAATAGTGGGAGCATACCTAGCCAACGAATCAAACTGAAGACTGTACTCCCGAACACTCATGTTTCCCTGTCGTAGGGCCAAAAACCTATCAACTCTGGCTCGCCTAAGCTCTGGTGGAAGATAATGACGAAGAAAAGCTTCTGTAAACTCTTGCCATCCCTGGAGGGGCATTCTCACCTTTGGAAAATTCCCAAGACTCGTACCAATTAACTGCAACATCTCGGAGTCTATAGGAAGATAGCTCAACTGACTCACTCGCAGTGGCCTTCATTACCCGTAATGTCCTCTGCACTCTATCAATAAATACCTGAGGGTCCTCATTCGAGTCTGCTCTAGTGAATACTGGGGGGTCTAAATTAATAAAGTCACGAACCCTCGCACTCACGGACCTATCTGCGTGACCGATACCTGTTTCTTGACGCCGAGCATGTGCGGCTACTAATCGGGTCAATAACTGAACAACATCTCTCATCTTCTGACCTGGCGCATCCGGCTGAGGTGCTAAATGTACAGGGGCGGGCGCTGGAATTGGTGCCCTTCGGAGCTCTTCTGGAAAAGGCGGGGTATATGAAGTCAGATGGAACCTCACCATGAGATTCTCCTCGAGCCCTGGTAACTCGTGGCACTCGACTAGTAGTTTCACTAGCCACGAACTTTCCCTTCTGGGAGGCCGTACTCTTTGGAGGCATCGCTGACAATATAACGTATCGTTAGGAACATGAATTCTTGTATTGCACGATCTGAGATAAAAAGAGATGATAACATCCTATATGTCATGTAGCCTCCTGTTTATAAGTGTGGTGCACGACACACCCATAAACAAGACTCTACTAGACACGGTCTGTAAACAACCCTAGGACAGAACTGCTCTGATACCACTTATGTCACGACCCAAACCGATGGGCCGCGACGGGTGCTTGAGTCCTACCTGTCAAACAACCCTAAACATGCGTCTAAAATATGAATCTGAATAACATCTGTTGAATTACGAGAACATTATACATGAAGGAAATCTGCACAAAAGGCATACATACATATACAAACAACATACGTAGGACGAGCCAACAAGGCTGCTATAGACAACTATACATCTCAAAGCTGGAAGCCCGCAAGGCCACATACTATCCAACTAGACATACCGTCTACAGACCTCTAATAGAAATATAATTGTACAAAGACGGGTCTGAGCCACGTCATACCCATATATGTCTATATACAAACGTATCGTACCAAAATCAAAAGTAGCTCCGGATCAAGTGGAGCACTCCAACTCTCGTTGATCAGGGATCCTAAAAAGGAGGACCGTCAGTTCGCCTACCTGCACCTACGGGCATGAAACGCAGCGTCCCCAGGCAAAAGGGACGTCAGTACAGATAATGTACTGAGTATGTAATGCACATAAATAAATACATAAGAGACATGGAAGAGATATAGAGTAATTGACTCAACTTGTATATCTGAATAACTCTGTAATAATAAATCACTTTTAGCATCATGCATATGCGTATAAATGTCATGTCCTGCATAGGTATATGTTTCATAACATCATCAGCCTCTGAGGGCATCCCATCATATTATATCGGCCACTATGTGCAAAATCATCATCGTATACCAGCTGATCAGGTGGCGGTGCGTATATAACGCCATAACCTTTCCCGTATCCCATATACATATATATACATACATACATACGCGTATATAATGCCATTTGAACCATATTCCAGCCACTGTGGGAAACACCATCATCATATACCAGCTGATCAGGTGGTGGTGCGTGTATAACACCGTAACCTTTTCCCATATCCCATATACATATATACGCGTATATAACGTCATCTGGTCATGGGTCAATGCACATGTATGAAATGCATGAAAAGTACATAATAATCTCAATATTCCTTCCGGATAAACTTTTCCAACTGCGTATTATTCTGAGACCTATGAACAGAAAATAATAACAATTCTCATGGGGAATCAAGAATATAGACACCCCTACTATTTCTATGAATAGAGTAATTTATAGAAACTGTGTATTTGCTCGTTTCTTCAGTATAATTTGGATCATGCCAAAAGAAATAACGGATAGCCTTAACATACCTGGAGTAGGAAAAATATTTGTATGATGTTTTTAGAAAAAGTTACACCGTACTTCTTTAGAACCGCAAAATTTCTCCGTTGCTAAAACTCTAAAAATTCCCGTTCGATTTTCTTTTGTACGAATTGATTGCAAGAAGAACATTGTTTACTTCTCATTCCAGTTGTAATGTTTGAGAATGAAATTGTTGAAGATTAGGAGAATGGCTAACGGTGAATCATGGTTGAAAGAGTTTGGTTGGAGAATGAGTAATATTCTGATGGTGTAGTCTGTAGTATGAAAATGTAAGAATGGAGTGAATGTCTAATGTTATGCAACTCAATCAAGAAATGACTCTAAGTCATTTCTTTAGAAGGTGGCTAGCTGCCACGTGGGGTTGGGGGTGGGATATTTAATCTTTATCCACTTATTAGGTAATTAGGTAATGTCTCGTTACCCGGTAATTAACCAATTACCCGTATAATTAAAAATTATCACAAATTACTTAATTCTATTTATTTTTAAAAATATTTCATATATATTTTATATATATTACTACTGTGGTCACATGGTACCTTTCTTGGTACTAGTTCATAATTATCGGGTATTATCGATCGACCCGTATTTCATTCTCAATTGTCCATTTTCAACGAAACTCGTTTTCTTTAATCTGTATACCCCTTCATCCTTCATAACACTTATTTATCTTCTTTTTTTAAATAACGTAAATACGTTAATGTCAAAATGATCTCATTCCCGAGTCCACGTCGGTTAACTAAAGATGAAATTTTTAACGTACGAAAACGCGAGATGTGACATTTACAATATATAAATACGTTCATATCCTTCGCAAACCTAAATCCATAACATGTTTCTCAAACATGTTTCTAGATATCGCCTTTGTAAAAGGATCAGCTATCATGCTTCGTGTAGGAATGTATTGTAAATTTATCTCTCCACTTGCTACCATGTCTCTCACAAAGTTATACTTGATATCAATGCGTTTGGTATTGTTGTGATACTTAGGATCTTTTGTATATGCAATAGCTGCTTGACTATTACAATATAGAGTCATGGGATCCTGAGAGTTCTTTGTAATATCCAAATGCTCAAAGAATCTCTTCAACCATTAGCTTCTTGTATTGCAGATGCACAAGTCACGAACTCAGCTTCCATCATTGAAAGGGTTATACAAGTTTGTTTCTTACTTTTCCATGATATGGCACCACCATTAAGTAAGAAGACATAACCAGATGTTGATTTTCTATCATTCCGGTCACCAGCCCAATCAACATTTGTATATCCTCTTAAGTATAAATCATTTCCACTATAACATAGTGAATAATCTGCAGTTCCCTTCAGGTATCTAAAAATTTTCTTCACAGCTTTCCAATGATCTCTTCCAGGATTGGATTGACACCTGCTAACTAGACCTACGACATAACAAATGTCTGGGTGAGTACACAGCATAGCGTACATCAAGTTCCCGACAGCACTTGAATATGGAACTTGAGACTTGTCTTCCTTTTCATTTTCAGTCATGGGACACATTTTAAGGTTTAAAGTTTCACCTCTCGCTATAGGAGTATCCATGGATTTGAAACTATTCATGCGAAAATGCTCCAAAATTTTCTTTATATAAGTTTCTTGAGATAGACTCAATAACTTTTTGGAACGGTTTGTTTGGATCTTAACACCATGGATATAGTCCGCCTCGCCCATATATTTCATGTCAAATGACTTTGAAAGCCATGACTTGATAGTTTTCAAATACTCCAAATTGTTTTCGGCCAATAAAATACCGGCCGCATAAAGAGAAAGAATTACAAACATCCCATTGGACTTCTTCACATAAATGCAATGGTCTTCATTGATCATGGTGAAATCATTTGAGATCACCTCCTTGTGAAATCTCAAATACCATTGCCTTGAAGATTTCTTCAGGCCATAAATAGATCTTTTCAATTTACAGACCTTCTTTTCTTGGCCTTTAACGATAAAGCCTACAGGTTGTTCCATGTATATTTCTTCGTTTAGTTCTCCATTGAGAAAAGCTTTCTTCACGTCCATTTGATGTAATTCAAAATCCAAACGTGCAACAACAGCCAAAAGTAAGTGAATTGAGGTAAACTTCACAATTGGTAAAAATGTTTCCTCATAATCTATTCCAGCTTCTTGAATAAAGCCTTTTGCAACCAATTGTGTCTTGTATCTTTCTATTGACCAATCCGCTTTGCGTTTAACTTTGAGAACCCATTTGTTCCCAATGGCTCTATGCCCAGGCGGAAGGTCAACTAGATACCAAACCTTGTTGGTTTTCATGGATTCTAATTCTTCGTTTATTGCTTTCATCCACTCATCTTTTCCAGGGCTCGATAAAGCCTCAATCACAGACTTTGGCTCATCCATTTCTGTGGGAGATACCAAGAAAATATAATCTTCAATTTCATAAGTACGTTTGGGTATATTTTTCCTGGCAAACTTTCGTAGTTGAAATTCAGGTTCGTCAGAAGCATTTTGGGATTGAGAGTTCCCACTCCCACTCGGATCAAGAATAAGATCTTGATCAATTTGATTATCAACTGTGTCAGAAGACACTTGCTGATTATCTGAGTTCAACATTTCATAAAGAGGCTCTCCAATCTTTACCTCGCCCTTCTTTGGAAAATCATTTTTCAAAAATGTGACATCTCGTGATTCAATCTCACTAACACTTCCATCCTCTAATTCACCAATGAACGCATACCCTTTGGAGTGTTTTGAATATCTTATAAAGATACATTTCTTGCATTTTGGACCTAATTTATCAAACTTGCTAAAAGAATCTTTTACATATGCAGCACAACCACAAGGTCGTAAATCCTTTAAGTTTGGTTTATGACCAATCCATAGCTCATAAAGAGTGGAAGAAACTGATTTAGAAGGCACTTTGTTCAATATGTAGGTTGGATTCAATAACACGTCTCCCTAAAAGAAGATAGGTAAATTTGCCTGCGCCATCATGGACCTTATCATGTCCAGTAGTGTTCTATTCCTCCCTTCTGCTACACCATTTTGTTTAGGTGTGTACGGAATAGTTAATTGTCTGGTGATGCCATTTTTATTACATAATTTTTCAAATTCTTTTGATAGATATTCACGCCCTCTATCGGTTCTTGAGGTCTTAATCCTTTTGTCTAATTGATTCTCAACTTCATTCAAATATTTCTTAAAGCATTCAAGTGCTTCGGGTTTATGAGAAATCAAATAGACATAACCAAAGTGTGTGAAATCATCAATGGACGTAATAAAATATAAAGCGCCAGACCTAGTCCTCACATTCATTGGACCACAGACATCAGAATGGATTAATTGCAATGAAAAATCATCTCTCTTAGCCTTTCCAAATGGTTTATGTGTAATCTTTCCGGCAAGATAATTTTCACAAGTTGGCATTTTAATTTTAGAGAAAGAACTTAGATGTTCTTCCTTAGCCAATCTGTTCATTCGATCCTGCCCTATTTGACCTAATCTTGCATGTCATGTAATAACATCAACATCATTGTTACTAGAATAACATGCCATAACATAACGGTCAACATAATAGTTATACGTAGAAGGATTACAATCTAACACAATAAAACCATCATAACGATGTTCAAAACCATAAAAAAATATTGTCTTGAGTAATTCTAAGACCACTGCGGCTAAAGTTCAAATTGAAATCTAAATCTAGAAGAACAGACACAGAGATTAAGTTCTGTCGAATCTCTGGAACATACAGGACGTCATGCAACATCAAAGATCGGCCACCACTCATATCCATTCTGCAAGTGCCTATCCCTTTGACTTCAAGCTTTGCATTATTTTCCACATATACATGCTTTGGTCCAGGTGGAAACTCGACGAAACTCTAAAAACAATTGCGACTCACATGGTCGGTGGCCCCTGAGTCTACAATCCACACAGGATAAGATTCAGTTAGCAAAACAGTGCTAGAAACATATATAGCACTAAGAGATGCATTTTGAAATGCTACCTTTTTCGGCTCAGTGCACTTATGAGCAAAATGCCCTAGGACTTGGCAATTGTAGCACTTTATCTTGCTCTTGTCTTTCTTCTTGTAGAACCATTTTTCTTTCTTGGAATTTGGCTTGTTTCTTTTCTTGGAGGATCCTTCTCCGGTCTCCTTACCCTTCCGTCATTTTTCCAGTTTCTCTTGTGCTTGTGCTTGATCTCTTTGTACCACTTGATTCTGCCACAAAGGCACTAGGTACAACTTTAGCAGCACCAAACCGCTCGTCTTCAAGCTCCACATGACGGGAAACATCAGCAAAAGTTTTTATGCTATCATTGTGGGTCAAGTTAACCCTCAAATGTTCCCAACTATTGGGAAGAGACCGAATCACTGCCTGAACCTGTTGCTCATCAGAGAGAACATGGCCAGCACTTTTGAGTTGACCAATCATATTTGACATCACCCTTAGATGTTGCTTGACACTGTGATCATGACGCTTTTTGTATGTGTCAAACTTGATTGTCAGCTGTCGAAGGCAAGTCACAGTCGTACCCCCATATGCCTCTCTTAAATGCGCCCACATGGCTTGAGCAGTAGGATATTGCTCACATTCATGGATGAGATCATCAACAACTGAACTTACAATAATTCCACATGCAGTGGAATCTTTCTTTTTTCAAACATTGTAAGTTTTCAGATCCCTCTTGTGTTGGACAGTGTTACCCTCCTTTGGGTGACTCATAATATAGTTAATACTTTCAAGAGCATCTTGCTCTTCGAGTAAATACCACATCTTACAACTCCTGTCACACCTCTTTTTTCCCGCCAAGGGGCGATAAGGAATTTTTTCAATTTAAGTGACATTATCGAAATGAGATTATTATTTAATGTAAGAGTCGCCACTTGGGATAATTTATGTTGTCCCAAGTCACTGATTTATTTTAAATCCCAAATCGAGGAAATTTGACTCTGTTTAATAGTCTGCAAAAATCAGAAGACCGGGTAAGAAATTTTGTTAACCCGAGAGAAGGTATTAGGCATTCTCGGGTTCCGTGGTTTTAGCACGGTCGCTTAACTATTATTAATTAGCCTAATTATCTAATTTAATTAATGTTTTGAACCTATTGTGCATTTTTACCTTTTAAACCGCTTTTAATTATTGTAAACAATTATGGAGTTTATTTAAATAAGTCGCGGTGTCGTGCACTTATTTTTTGTACACATCGCAAATCATGTTACGTGAAACGCACCCGTGATTCACAACGTGTTTATTTTATTATTTGAAGTTGGGGGTCGAGTCACGCCAGCGTGCACTCGAATTTTGGAGTTATGTATCTGTGACTATGCCACGGGAGCCGTACCCATAGTCAAGATAATTTATTATTTATTAATTGCTCCTAAAACAAATACAATGTTCATAAGTTGATTTCCTACATTTAAGATTAATTGAAAAAGGTCCGTAATTTATAGAAATTGTTTGAACAGGTCGTGATGTCGTGCACTCGTTTGTTCTTGTACACATTGTGAATCGCGTCACGAAAACCGTACCAATGATCTACAACATGTTTATTTTTATTATTATTCAAAGTTATAATCGAGTCACGTGAAATGCACACCCAAATTGAAATTCACGTATCGTGATCATGCCACGAGAACCGTACACATGGCCACGATGAATCATTAGTCGCGCCTAAAGGAAGCTACGAATGTTCATAAATTATTTTTCCTAAATTATGACCCAATTAGAAAATAATTCATTTACCAATTAAGCTTTGAGCCCATATTCTAAGCACTAACAAACATTCCAAATATGACACCAGTGAAGCAAAACTCACGTCTTAACATCAAAAGAATTAATCAAGGAATTCAAGGCATGCTAATTAACTAAAACTAAAAACAATAAGCAATTAGGCTAGAATATGGTAAAAAAATAACAAGTGAAACAGTAAACTAATCGTGAATCAATCATTAAACAACGAAGATAAGATAAAACAGAAAAAAAAGACATTCAAACTTATAGCAAACATAATATGAATTGGAATCCGAAAATTAGAGAACAAGAAATGGACCTTTCAATAGCTAAATATTCTTCGATATACAGGAACAAAACTCTGCTTGACTTTTATACGAACTAACCACAACCGAAAACGGTACCGAGAACCTTGACGAAGCTTCGAACCTCGACTGAAGCGCTTGTGTTTTAGTGTTTGGGTAAGTTTCAGCCGGCGGTTCATGGAGGAAGATGAGGTGTTAGGTGTTGGGGGTGGTTTTCCGATGATCTAAGGTGGTGGTACTGGTGTTTTACGGTGGTTTAAGTTACTGCCATGGCTATGGAGCTTTGGTGGTTGTTTAAGTGAACTCAAACACATGGTAAGCATCTATAATGTTCTTACTTTCCAGTAGAAGTTTTCACTGTATCCCTCCAGATCTATTTTCTCTATTCTCTTATGCTCTGTTTTTGTTTTTCGCCTCCATCCCCCCTTTTTTTCTCTCTCTTTGTTTCTGCAGGTGTGTGTATCTCTTGTAGAAGAATAAAGGATTCTTTGTTGATAAGGTTTGTTATAGGAAGGCGAGGTGGCAATATTCTATTGGTAAATAAATAATCAAAAATTTAATAAAAATATAAGATTAACAGGAAAGGGCACGTGGTGACAGGGTGGGAAAAGGGCAAAAAGTTTGAATTTTCCTTTCCAACTTTTGCCTTTGCATTCCTTCTTCTTCTTTTTTTTGGTTAATTTTTCTTTCTTTTCTTTTTTCCTAAAGTTAAAGAAATTTTAATATTACTCAATACTTATTAAAAGCCTAACTATAAAACTAAATTAAGTAAATGTATATTTTTTTGAAACTTTCTTCTTATCTTCTGGAAAATAAAATGTCAAGGCTATTTTTATATTTTTTCAAGGGTAAAACTAATTAGATAAAATATCAATTAGCTAAAATAAAGAAAAATATTTTTTGTAGTTTGTGATTTTTAAGATAAAACACACAAAAGAGTCAAAACTAGTAAAAGTATCAAATTAGACCAAAAAGAAATATATAAGCACTAAGATGTGTAAAATTTTTGGATGGATCAAAAATTACATGTCTACAACTCCAAATATCGTAATTTTCACCATTCAATTTTTCACCCTTATTCAAGTCAACAATGATACTTTTCAATATCATGCCTGTTATTAGAGACAATATTACAAGTTTAACTCATCAATATATACTTCAGTCAATTTATGCATGTGATTACACACTCAAGTAAATTAATATATTAAATTAATTCTACATTTAGATAGAATCGAACGGTCACTACGTTTCCATTCATCATCTATATCTAAATATTTAAATTAATATTAAAATCACTTCTTAGTTTGTACGTTATTTCAAGTCTTAATCCATTATACAAAAAAGAATGATAAACATTGAATGTAACTGGTGAGACAAATAACATAATTTAAATTTCATTAAGATAAAACACATAATAACATATTTGCTAAGACATACATGTACCAAATTGAACACTAACTCTTGCTCATATACGCTAAAAGGTGCATTAGGCCAAACATCATGATAAATCTCAGTTAAAATTTCACCTTAAGGCTCTCGAAGAGAGTCTGCTAAAATAGCTAATGTTTTCCAATCAGTAATTTTTATGTAATTAACCAATTCAGTTTTTTTTAACCTAAAAAGATGTACATGTTCAGGAATGGATGTATCAGGACCCATTTTAAATACTTTAAACTCCCTAAATTTCTTTTCTCCTTCCCTTCGTTCAGCCCTTCAATCCCTTAACTCATTTTGCCTCGCCCTTGGGATATTCATGATGACTTCAGGTTTTGAGTCTGAATCATTATAGAAATAAGTCCTGCGACGACGTATCCTTCTATGTTGTCTCCTTCTTTGACTTCGAGAACTCTCACTTGGAGTAATTCGAGTTTGTCCCTGTTCAGCCATATCTGAAATTGGACCAAGAAAACAATAAGAAAGGATACAACCATTCAATGTGACAACATATGTCACATTAACTTGTAGAAGAACAGGGATATATGTAACTAAGACTAGTATTTTTAATATTTAAAACTCTGTCTAAGCACAAAAAAAATAATATGTGATCACTTTTCTATCAATAGAGATTGACTATAATTTGGCATAATTCCTTTACGTTAAGGCACAATCAGTACATATTGTTGACAAGTTAAATATGAATATCATGCACCCATCAAAAAAGATAAGTCAATCTACCCAAACAAAAAGAATTTGTAGTTTCTCATGCCTCACTGTTTTGAACATATGTCAACCAAAAAAAATAAAAAATAAAAATGGAAGGCAAGTATTCATTAACACTTAGATTACAAAATAAAGAAGATTATTTTTATAAAGAATCCCTTAAACGTGACTTAGGCATCTAACCATAGAGAAACATCTCTTTAACATTACATGAAAAACATTCATGACCCAAATCATAACATGTGAAGCCACTTCTTTAGAAACAAATATTGTTATGAGATTTCTTTCAATATTTGTGAAGACTTACTGGCAATGGCTTTAAAATTTTAAAGAAAATGCCAAACAGAGAAACTCACTACTATATAAGAGCACACATGTGTATCAATCATGATTTATGGATCCCATCTCTAATTATAGTGATTAGTACTCATTTGTTTTCTTCTGCATATGGAAAATTTATCTGAACCTATGCATATAAAACTTGTCACTGTATTACTTTGGATGCTATTGACGCTTTAAAAACACACACACACACGCAAAAATATACAGCCAATCCATTAAAACAATTTGAGTTCTTGTTTTAATCCACCACAACAGAAGTATCGTTTCCACTAAACGAATTGTTAAAAAACTTTATGGCAATATTTTTCAACTGTGTATTCAAAATAATAGAACACATAACAAAGGCTCTAATACCATTGTTAGAAAAAAAAATATCGGGACGAGAACAACATTAGCATACCTGTCAATGCAGCGGAAGAATTGTTGAACTTACTACCGAAACAATTTTCCCAAATCGAACTTTAAATCACTAGGAAACAAAGTTAATCTTCCACCAATTAGATGTCCTAACTTATGTGTGTTTTTCATGTAGAAGAAAATAGTCAGAGAAAATTCTTACGCTTGAAAATTCTGTATTTTCTCTTTAACGTAAATAGGCAGAGTAATAGCGGTTAAGGAAGATAACCCATCACTCACCCCTTTTTTTGCACGTTCAGTTTAGTGGAGTTTGTGGTTTAGTGGTAACTTCTCTTAACCTCTCTTACTTATCTCTCCTAACCGGGTCGGGTCCGCCCACATGGAGCGACCCACGACCCATAATCCAATATCACTAAATATATAAACCCCATTATTAACGTATAGGATTAATTTTAAATTGCTATATATAGAAGAAATTTTTAAACTTCAAATCTTGTATCTACCTCTAGCGTCAAGTCAATATGGATGACGTGTTTTGCCTTGTGGAAAAGATTAGAGAGATAAGGCTGGTTTAGTTCTTGTATAGGAAAACACAATTCTGATGCATATATAGGCATTAGTGTTTGGGCACATGCGTTACACGTGTATCCCTTCGTACAAACATTTAAAATGACATAAATATTATTAAAATATGTGTATAATAATAAATAAACTCAAAATGATGAAACGATGAGTCTATTGGACTGACTTGACGGTTGAATGCAATTTGATTGGGGGTATGAACTTGTGAATTGAGTAAATACCTTCACTTAAATATTTATAATATGCAATTAATGAAATTAAATTAAATGAAACATATGTAATAAAGGAACTGTTTGTTGAGCATATAAAGTTTTCTTTGTAATACAACATAGTTAATGAACATGAGTCATGATTTCCGGCATTACTAAGTATAGCGATAAAAATACACAAAATAACATTCGTCACTTCTCCGGTTAGATGTGCCGGCAAAACAAAGAAACACAGATATAAGAATGTAACGATTGCCAACAAGCTTCATCTACACAAATCCTTGACTTATCTTTAAAGCATTCAAGTTTTGTCCTCTTATGAAGCTGCTTATTATTTCTTCAAGTAGTTCCTGAAAACAATTTCATGAAAGGAATCTATTCTGACTGGTCAAAGAACCGATAAAAAAATCGATCAAACTCGATCAATTTTTTAAAATATTTTACTTTTTAATTTTATGTTACAAAACCGATCAACTTTGATCGATTTTCTTTGGCACAAAAATACGGGAAACAATTTTTGAATCTCACAAAATTTATTTTTCAAAACCGATCAACTTTGATCGGTTTTTAATTTAAAATTAATTAAAATTAATTTTTTAAAAACCAACTGCAATCGGTCGATTAATTCGGCCATTCATTTTAAAAACTGACCTAATTCGGTTGATAATTTATTTTTTAATGAAACCGACCGACATTGGTCGGTTATTTTCGTTCGAAAATACAATAAAAGAGTATAAATGAAATAAAAGACAGTCTTAAAATAAAATGCACCAATTGTCTAGTGGTAGAATAGTATCCTGCCACAGTACAGACCCCGGTTCGATTTTCAGATAGTGCATTTTTTAATTACTTAATTAAAATACAGATCGATTTTGGTTTTTCGGTTGGTCGGTTTTTTCGGCAATTTTTATTTTTATTTTTTGAATTTAATTGACCGACCAAAGTTAGTCGGTAATTTCTGACCATCTTTGGTCTGTATGTTCTTCCGACCTTCAAATTATCGACCACACGTTAATGGTCGCGTTTTGGATGGTTATTGGCCATTACCGACCTACTTTGGCCGGTTTTTTGGACGGTCTTTGTCGAATTTCTAGTAGTGCCACGCAATAGCATTTTATGGAGAATATTCTATAGCATTAAGTACATGGTCCGTTATAGAGAATATGACATTCACTGCCCACCGTTACACATTCTTCAATAAGCCCTCATAATTGTCATTTAAGAGGGGCTTGATCCTATGATTGTGTTCCGTTAGGTGTAACTATTAATAGTGAGCTCTACAACCATTGGAAGGACATAAATTTTCTGACAAGCTAATACTATACTCTATTCAAAGCTCAATAATATATTACCTTCTTGTTTATTTATATTGTTATTACTGCCTCCGGAAGCTCTGCTCCCGGAATCAAAATTTCTGCTATTTTATCTCGACTTCAAGGCTAAGTGTTACATTCTTGTCTAATTTATTTATCATTTTAGGATCAAATCGATTCACTTGTCTATAAACCACGTATAAGTTCAATTGTACCATTTTATAGGCAAATAATTTGGCGTCCACCGTGGGGTTTAGACAGTTGTGTAATTGAGTTGATCCTTACATCTATTTCAAATTATGGGCGCACCACCAGTATTGAAAGGACCTCAAATAAGTACACCCAATTACCGTTCAAACCAACCGCGGTACTAGAGTTGATCCCGAAGCGGTTCAAAATTCCAGACATGCCAAAATATGATGGGACTTCAGATCCTCAAGAGCATATAAATACCTATACAACGACGATGAAGGGAAACGACATAGCTCCATACGAGATTGAGTCAGTCTTATTGAAGAAATTCAGGGAGACCCTCACGAAGGGGCCCTAACATGGTATTCGCTCCTAGCCGAGCACTCCATAGATTCTTTCGAGATGCTCGTAGACTCTTTAATCAAGGCCCATGCCGGGGCAAGGAAGGTACTTGTCCGAAAGGACGACATATTCAGGATAGCACAAGGAACGTCCGAATTATTGCGGGAGTTCGTGACCCGATTCCAGAAAGCAAGGATGTTGCTCCCGGTTGTACTAGAAAAATGGGCAGCAGAAGCATTTACTACAGGGCTGAATCCAAGAAGTCCCAATGCTTCCAAGAAATTGAAAGAAAGTCTACTCGAGTTCCAGGAAACAACATGGGCGGATGTTCACAATCAGTATGAGTCAAAGATAAGAATTAAGGATGATCCACTCGGTTTTTCGGCGTGGCCAAGGGTCGGGATCGGGAGAAGAATAAAGATAAATTAAAGGATGATTTCGACACAGACCGACGGTCTTCAAGGGGTTGGTTTTTTCCCTATCAACGAGCCAAAGGACGTGACACAGGTTTTCGATCGGCGGATAGATTAACTATCCGTATGAGAGCTGATCACGGCCAGAATAACATGTCATTGCAGAACAAGGAGACATCAGTTTCCCGAGATTCTTCCTACCCAGGCTTTATGAATACAACCACAACATCAGCGGAGTGGAGCTGGTGTCGGCTCTGAGGAACATTAAATAAGCATGGTTCCCAAAGCCAATAAGATCTGATCCCAACCATAGGGATCCTAATTTGTGGTGTGAATACTATGGGACCAACAGCCACCGAACAGGGGACTGTCGGCATCTGCGCGAGAAGGTGGCGACATTGCTGAAAAATGGCCATCTCAAAAATATTTTAAGTGATCGGGCTAAAACAAACTACAGCCACAATCGTGATAATGTAGAACCTTTGAAAGCAGGTGAAGCTCCCCACACTTGACGATCAACTTGATTTTTGAGGGGAACGAGATTAATGGTGCGACATTTTCGGCGGCAAAAAAGATGTAGATGTCAGTGACCCACAGTAAAGAGACTTCAGGAAGTCGCTGAGGACCCCATATCAATTCCCCTCTCTGATATGGGCTTATTGGGTGACTTATTACTGAAGAGTTCCTGGGTTGCACTGGATACGAACTTGTTATTATCATATGGGCGAGCATTAGCAGAATCGCGACCGGGATGAGCCAGCATGACCACTGGAGGAGGCACATGTGGTTCTTCATTTCTTGGATGGCATTATAATACCTGTAACAAACACCAAATATCAGCTAAAGGCACAATGGGTGAACCAAGAGCAGTTACTCAGAGTTCACCAGCACACTTGGTCACAAAAGTACATTCTCAAACTCTTTGTGGCATTTATATGAACACATATTATGCACAGTTCTCCCGAACCCCCCAAACAATTAATATTTAGCCCCTAATTCGACGAAGGATACACCAATGTCACACCTAACCCATCATGGTGAAATTTAACTATTACCCCACACTTGAAAAAGTATAACTAGAAAGAAAGAACTAACAAAAATCTACAAGAATTTTCTACAAGAAAGGCCGGTGCACGGCCGCACACGTGTGGTAGTGAGGGGCTGAAAATGCGTGGCCAGATGCGCAGCCGTGCACGTTTGGCTTTTTTTTTTCCAGTTAACCCTTCCTACCTTTCACGACATGTGCCTTCCTGTACCTGCTACATGTGCCTTCCTGTACCTGCTACATCATAGTATACACTAATTTCTATCTATTCTCTGTTGTGAATAAATGTGAAGTACAAAGAAAAGAAAATCTAACTAGCAGAAGGGTTAGAGGTAGTTCTGAGTTATAGTCGTTATCTTGATTCAAACGGTCATCCTCAGTTGATTTTGATGCTCGAGGATTGTTGTGCAAATCCTCCAACAAGATACGATTTTAGTCTGTGCCCATTTACTTTGAAACTTTCTGTTCCGTCTTGGTTCTGGATCTCAATTGCCCCGTATGGTGATACATGTTTCACCACATATGGTCCCGTCCATCTAGACTTGAATTTTCCAGGAAATAATCCGAGTCTACTGTTGTACAGTAAGACTCTGTCCCCTTCATGAAACTCTTTTGTCTTAATCAGACGATCATGCCACCTTTTAGTCTTTTCCTTGAAGATTCGCGCACTTTCATCTGCGTCCAGCCTGAACTCTTCCAATTCATTCATCTGCTCCAACCTGTGATCACTTGCAAGACTAAGATCAAGATTAAGCATCTTAATTGCCCAATAAGCATTGGGTTCTATCTCAACAGGTAGGTTACACGTATTACTAGACTAAAGTTAATGGTGAAGTCCCTATGGTCGTTTTGAACGCAGTTCTATACGCCCATAGTGCTTCATCCAACTTGATAGACCAATATTTACAAGAATCACGAACCGTCTTTTCAAGAATTCTTTTTAGTTCCCGGTTGGCCATTTCGACTTGCCCACTAGCTTGGACATGGTACGGGTTTCCTGTTTTGTGTGTGTGACCCCATACTTGGACTGTAGTGCAACAAACTGCTTATTCATAAAGTGTGACCCATTGTCGCTCATAATTAATCGAGGTGTCACAAAACGAGTAAAGATGATTTTCTGTAAAAATTCACACACCACCCGAGCATCATTGGTCCTAGTAGGGATTACTAAGATATACTCATGAGAATGTGACATTGGGAGCAGACCCATGAAGTAAATGCCCCAAACGTCAAAAATTTCACATACCAGAATGGAGTTGAGAGGCATTTCATCCCTCTTGCTAATATTACCTGCTCTTTGACACTTGTCACATGTAGCTACATAAGCCCTTGCGTTTTTGTATAGAGTAGGCCAAAAGAAACCGGCTTCCATGACCTTTGGTGTAGTGAGATTTCCACCATAGCGACCTCCAGCTGCTCCATCATGGCAATGAGACAGAATGTGTTCCATTTCTCCTTCAGGCACACATCTTCGAATCACACCATCTGCACACAGCTTAAACAAGAAAGGGTCATCCCAAAAATAACTTTTTACCTCACCTTGAAGCTTCCGTCTTTGATCACGAGTGAGGTCTGATGACGTCCGAATCCACTACTAAAAAGTAAATGGACACGGTCGCATGCAATATAATTTACCCAACTATGAGTTGGGGTCGAATCCCACAGAGAACAATATGTAGGCGACTAGGCGTGTAAGAGAATTATCACTTATTATGCTAAGCCAAACATTAGAAATGTTTTGAAAAAAATTATATCTAATTGCAAAAATGTAAACTAACCTAGACAACAAATAAAATGATCAATGGCTACAAGCATGGATGCATCGGGAAATTACACTCAGGTAACGATCCAATGTATTTCACGATTTAACAAATATAAAGTTTATGTTAATTAGCCTCGGGTAATAATTCTATATTAGCTTCTTCCAAAGACTAACAAGACTTCCTAATTGAATTATCCCTAAAACAATTAAGATATTAAGCACCCCCGAATATGGCTACAAGTATTTCAATCCTATCCCTAAGTAGAGTCTATAAAGTGAGGGTTAAAGCCTCAAGTTCTTGTTAAATAATCTTTCCTAACCCCAAATTATCTTTTCCAAAATCAGTTCAAAGTTAATAGGTGAGTCCTAGGGTTAGCTAACCCCTTTGGAAATATTAAAGAACAAGAATAATTAAAGAAACAATAACTCACTTCATAATAACTAAAAATCGTTCAATATATAAGCACAACAAGAAATTTAATCCACACTTTAAATATGAATATTTCCATAAACAAGATTCAAGTGTTGGAAAAAATACTACACACTTAAATATTCAATACAAAGCAAGAAAATGAAGAAATGAGCATAAATGAGTAAGAAATTCTCAACCAAAAGCTTTAAATCTTCAAGACCTAAGTGTGTGTGCAAGAACCCTAGATCCAAAACTTGTCTTCTCTAGTCTAAGAACTGAAAAATAAGCCAAGGATGTTTTTCCAATAAGCTAGGTCGTGTATTTGTGGGTTTGGAATCGAGAGAATGTGAAATGCCAACATTGTCCTCAGCTGAATCCTGTTTACTGCACCTGCGGAAGGATCCTCGCAGGTGCGGCTCCGCAGATGCGGATAGCCTATCGCAGAAACAGCCTTTGATGAGAAATACTGGCTCCGCAGAGGCGGACTTACACGCACAGATGCGCGACCGCAGATGTGGACTTTAAGCGTAGGTGCGCTCCTGCATAAGAGGTTCTTCTCTCGCAGATGTGATCCCAGAGAAGGCAGCTTAATTCCGCAAATGCGGACCATTTCCTCAAGATGCGAGGTCGCAAAAGCAACCAGTGTTCCGCAAATGCGGAATCACTAAAGGAATTTGCACTTTTTAAATCTTTTTTGGTTAATTCACCTTCAAATGAATTCAAATCTCTTCACAGTAACATTTACCTGAAAATCTAACAATGCACACCATAAATCACCTGATTTTATTATTAAAGGACATAAAAACTAAAGAAAAGAGACTAAAATAAATGGTAAAAATCACCACTCATCAACACCCCCAACTTAAAGCTTTTGCTTGTCCTCAAGCAAATCAAAACCAAATATTCAATGAGGTTCTACCATTTAAATCACAACTAGCAACGCCATCATTCACAAATCACATTTTCCAATTAAGCATCATACTTATGGATTTGGTTGGTACTAATAATTAGGCTCAAGCACGTGAATCTTAACCAAATAAATCCCTCATTTAAAAATAACTTCAAGAAATGCAAATGAGTTTCAAAATAATCAAGTGACACCAAAAAGCCTCGAGAAGTGACTCAAAAGCACTAGTCTACTACATATCCTCAATCTACTCATTTCGGGATACAGCAATGTCACCAATACATCCTAATCCATGTGCCCTCACAAGAAATAAAGTTCCAAAATCACCATATTTACAATAACCACACAAAGGACAAATGCACAAAGACACTCACTCTCAACAGAGAATTTCAAGTGTTACAAAATATCATGCCATAAGCTTGCCCTTATTTTAATTTGCCGCTTATTCAAGAACATTCGGTTGGAAGCCCATAAGGACTTTTTAAGCTTGTAATGTAGGTTTAGGGAAGGGTCGAATAAGCATTTGGGATACAAGTGACTATACCCTCCTTGAACACTACTCACATTTGTCTTTTCTTTTTTTTTCACTTTGCTTCTTTTTAAACCACATAGCCTTTATTGACATCTTATTACCAACATAGAAGCACCTTAAAATACCTCTCTAATTTTATCAAGACTCCATATTTATTCTTTCTTTTTTTTTTATATATATTATATAACTATTTTCTTTCGAAGCTTGAGTATCTTCATATAAGCAACTTTGACGTATATGTTTCTACACTCAATGTACAACCTTACCGATTTCCAACTTGATACCAACACCCCCAACTTAGGCTTTTAGCCTCATTCTCAATATTCAAGGAGGGACGGGTTCAAAAGATGGAATCATTTCACAAAAGGGTAAAGGTTTGTAATGAGGTGGCCAAGAAAAGGTTAAAAGCTCAAACTGGTAAAGTAGTGATAATATTTATGCAATGGTAGGCTTGGAAGGGTAAAGAGGCATTTTCAAATATCACAAAAAATCCCTAAGGTCATCCCTTCAACCATACATAATTAACATTAGCATTGAAAGACCAACCGGGCAAGTTCTATATGATAGAAGTAAACACAAGAATTATTTATAACAAAAACTAACACACATGGCACATGAACTAATCAAGAAGGATCAATTTCACTTCTTAATAAGAGCATTTAGAGCAATATCATACCCACTAGTGGGCAAAGAGTCACCAAAAGATCCAAAAAGTTATCACAAAAATTATTCTTTCCCGTGCAACTTACTAAAACCAAAATTCAGAAGGGTATTCTTAATTCACACTTCACATACAAGAGACTAATTTTATTAGTACCAAACAATCCAAAAGTCTCCACATAACAAAACAAGACTAATTCCCTTAAGAAAGTCGTCACGCCATCCATCATAGGAAAAAGTCACCCGATTCAACACAAAAATGTTACTCGGGAAAGAACCGTAGCATAAAGAAAACCCAAGAAAATATTACTAAGAGATAAAAATAATATAAACTAAAACTACTAAGAAGGTAAAATAAACACTAAAGAAATAAAAATGACATAACAAATCTACTAAAGAAAATAATATAACAAAAGCAACTAATACTAAAGGAACAAAAATACATAAACTAAAAACTACTAAAGAAAATAAATAAAGAAATAAAAATAAAATAAAATAACAAAAGTGACTAATCTGCACATATATAACCTAATCACAACTACGCTCGGCAAGAGCACGTGATAAGTAATAATAAAACAAGCTTGGCAAGGGCACACAAGATCCATACCACAACATAAACCCGGCAAGGGCATAAATTAAGCATCAATGTACGAATAAAGTATACTCTCTAAAGCTACCCCCAACTAAAAACATTGCAGTGTCCCCACTGAACAATATCAAAATGAAATAAGAGTAGTTTGAGGGTCTCCCTGTGGTCAGCATCAGACTAGTAGACTGCGGGAGAAAGGCTAATTACTGCCGTGAAGAACTCTCAACCTCATCCTACTCGGCTGTCCCCATTTGCAGATGGACTTGATGCCTCTCCACATCTTGATCATAAACCTTCCCTTCTTCTTGTTTCTCGCTTTCTCCTTTTGGAAGTCTGACTGAAGATCTATATGTGCCTTGGCCAAGTTTCCATAGGCTACCTCGAGTCTGTCAATAGTAGTTGCCATCTTCTCATGAGACTCTGCCTGCTCTTTCTATGAATCTAGGTAGGTCTTCATGTATTCCCTGGTGAAGTAATCGGGCGTAGGTTGGGGGTGTGAGGTTCCACTATGGAGGTATGACACTAAATCAAGGATGATGCCAAGCTGCAAGTTCAGCATGCCAAATGGTCCCTCAGGCAATGCTGCCTGTGAGGATGACTCTGGTCCGACAACAGTGGTGACTTTCCTCTTCTTTCTCTTTAATGCACTACCCTCGCCCACTACTCTTGACGGATAAAAGGGTTTGTCGGCCGGTAACTAATGCTCGGTGCTACGCACCTCAACCTCTGCCCGCTTGCACGACTCATTAATCAGTGAAGAAAACATCAACCCTGGGCTGTCGTCTAGCAAGTACTCTCTCACCTCCCGCGGGATATAGTGGCTGACATTCACAGGAATGCCGTCTAGAATGCATGAAATGATCAAGGATCTGGTATATGAGACATCTGAAATATTTTCACAGGGTGATACCCTATTGCAGAGAATGTAGAGCCACATTTTGGCTTCAGCTGTGAAGTCGATCGACTTCAAACTCTTTCTCTTATTGGCACATTTTGCTCTCATTCTTGCGGGATAGATTTTAGCAACAAGCCATTCTCCATTGTTGCAATGATCATTTTCTCGCACCAGCTCAAGTGGATGGTCAGGAAGCCCGAGAATTTCATTAATCTGCTCAGTCCTAAACCTCATTGTTTTTCCCCTTATGGTGAGTTATGGGTCGGCGAAGTTTGTACGCTTAAGATTAGCGTAAAACTCACGAACCCACTCCTCATTGGCTTTACACGGAGCAGGCATGAAGCACGACCAGCCGGAGGCTTTTAGAAGGCCATATAATTCTGGAAGCAGCTCAGCCAATTTATCCTTGGCGATCCCTTTTTCAAGCACGATCTTTTTTGTGAGAAGGTTGTCATAATACCGGCGATGACAATCCGTAGACATGAAGCGTGAGTTATCAAATTGTTCCTCCATAGCCTCCTCAATTTTATGATCAAGCAGAGCATTTTCGTTCATGTTCGAGTCTATTTTAGCTCAAAGTACCTTTAAAAAAAAACAATGTTAGTCAGGCAGTAGAATCATGTTAAGCAATTCAAAACAATGCAATTAGGCCAAAGAATCAAGTCGAATGGGCCCCGGAAGCTCCAGTTGCAAAGCTACTACTGGAATTGTAAATTCTGCCCAGTTTCCGTACCTGCGGAAAAGCCATCACAGGTGCGTTCCTGCTTTTGCGGGTTTTCTTTCGCTTCTGCGGTTTTTCCCAGTTGACCAGAAATCACACTTGCGGAAAGGGCCTCGCATGTGTGAGCCTGCAGGTGCGACTATTTTTGTGCTTCTGCGATGCACATCAGGGGTTTCACAAACCCAGAATTTTTTGACTCTTTCACTTCTTAAACACCATTTTAGAAGATAATTTATACTCAAGAATTCTAAATTAGTGCAATACATGAACCTAAGACTCTATTAAACCTGATTTTATGGTACTTAGCGACAAACTTTTTATCGGACAATTCGTCGAACACATGACAAGCAACGAGAAGGAATGCTTCTTGAAACAAATAGGGTACTCAGAATTCCCCCGAAATTGTTTTTAATCATCATCAACACACACAAGTATACTCTCAACAAATATCCCTCACTCCTAAAACTAAAATTGATAGAAGAGAAAGGAAAACTAGAATGTAAAGAAAACAACTATGGTGATGGAAAAGAAGAAACAGAGATGAAGAAAAAGAAAAAGAGCAAAGTAGAAGAGAGGAGTAGAAAAAAGAATTGAGCATGATCCCTGTGTGGTCTTATGCGTGAGATCTTGAGTGTGACAACAGATTATGCGAGAGATGAGAGGAGTTTGAGTTTGGGGAAAAAAGGTTAGAGTATACCTGATGAAATGAGGGCTTGGTTCATCAAACCTGCCCGACTTACGCACCTGCGACAGAAGAGGCACTTCTGCAAAGCCGCTTCTACGGTTATGTCACCGCACATGCGCCTAGTTTTTCGCTTCTGCGGAAGCACACTTGCGTGATTTTGTCTGCAGGTGCGGTTGCACCAGACTTCAGCTGGACAACTTTGGGTAACCACTATTTTGGCTTGTTCCAACACTTCGAACCCCTTAATTCAACTCCAAAAAATCTGAACTTTGTAGATTAGTCAAAAATAACATAATAAACTATTCTAAAAAATAAAATTTCAAATACAACCAAAACTTTTGAAAACGATGGGTTGCCTCCCACCAAGCGCCACATTTAATGTCGTGGCACGACGTGGATCAAATTTACCACTTTTCTCGCCACTTAGACGATATGAATTTGGCACCTAACTTGGAATCAAGTTTTTGACCACGAGCGATGGGGGTGGTAAGTAGATGATCAAGCTAAGCATTAATTTTTTCATTTTGCACTTCTTGGCTTTCATGTGAGGAATGTCATTTTGCTTCCTTGTACCTTCAACCTGTAAAATGTATGGCCTTTGTCTTTCCTCCTCGCAGTCCCTCATTGACTTGTGTAGTTCAATTCCCATATCACCATACAATTCTAATGTTGAGAAATGCTTGGAATGCGACCTCAAGCCTCCAAAGTGCAATTCTTTCCGGATTTTGACATCCTCTTGGCCCCCCGAACTAGAGTCATTTTCAACCATATCTTCAAATTCTTTCGTTGACTCTAGTTCCATATTTTTCTTGGCATCACTAACACTCATGGAGTCAGTTGGCAGACGTTCAATTCTTGATTCCTCAAAATAAAGCTCACTTTCTTCCTCGAAGTCGGACTCTTCTTGACCTCTTTCCACACTCTCAAGTTGGTGGGCATAGTGAGCCTCAACCAATATGTTCATTTGATTTTCCAAGTTGCGGATATTATCATCATTTTGAGTTAGTGCTTGTTTTAAGTCCTCGAGTGCCAAGTTGTGCTTCTCCTCATTTTTAAGAATGGCCTCCAACATGAGCATCATTTTCTCATTTTGAGCATTTGAGAGTTCTTCTTGGTTTTGATCAAGTGCCAAAGAAGGATTTTCGGCTTCAACCCCTAAGGAAGGTTCTTGGCAATCATTCACTTCCGAGGATTTTTGGACCTCTAAAGCTTCAATCATTTCTTCCATTTGTGAGTTCAACCTTTCAAGCGCCAAGTCATTTTGGAGACTATTTTCCAAAAGCTCTTCCAAGGCACTTTGCTCTTTGTTTCCTCCTTCAAGTAGGCATTCCACCATGAGCTTGAACTCTCCATCGACCATGCACAATTTCTTCCACTTTCATATCCCTATAATTTTCATCACAAAAAGTAGAATCATCATAGCGGGGGATTGGAGAAGGAAAATAAAAATAAGCATAATAATCCCAATGACCACTTTGACGATCACACTTATCACCAATACTCCACTCATGGGTTTGAGAGTGTGTGCACGATCCACCCCCGGGAGAATTTAAATAATTTTTCCACGAGTGTGGTCCTCCATAATAAGGACAAGGGTCATCAAAGTATGAACAACTACCATCCGACCAATTTTCATCATATGATGCCATTTTTTTTAAAACTAAGAAAAGAAACAAGAAACAAATAAGAAGATAAAGATAAAAAAGATAATTACACAAATATTCACAAGTTTGGACCAAATCATTTACGCTTACTTCTCAAAAAACCTAAATACACCAAATTGTTCCCCAACAACGGCGCCAATTTTGATGACGTCCAAATCCACTATTAAAAAGTAAACGGACACGATCACATGCAATATAATTTACCCAACTATGAGTCGGGGTCGAATCCTACAAAGAACAATATGTAGGAAATTAGGCGTGTAAGACAATTATCACTTATTATGTTAAGCCAAACACTTAGAAATGTTTTGAGAAAATATTTATATCTAATTGCGAAAAATGTAAACTAACTTAGAGAACAAATGAAATGATCAATGGATACAAGCATGGATGCATCGGTAAATTACACTCAAGTAACGATCCAATGTATTTCACGATTTAACAAACATGAGCACGTTTATGTTAATTAGCCTCGAGTAATAATTTTATATTAGCTTCTTCCAAAGACTAACAAGACTTCCTAATTGAACTATCCCTAAAATAATTAAGAGATTAAGCACACTCGAATATGGCTACAAGTAGTTCAATCCTATTCCTAGGTAGAATCTATAAAGTAAGGGTTAAAGCCTCAAGTTCATTTTAATTAATCTTTCCCAACCCCAAATTATCTTTTCCAAAATCAATTCGAAGTTAAGGGCGAGTCCTAGTGTTAGCCTATCCCTTTGTAAATATTAAAGAACAAGAATAATTAAAGAAACAATAACTCACTTCATAATAACTAAAAATCGTTCAATACATAAGCGCAACAAGAAATTTAATCCACACTTTAAATATGAATATTTCCATAAACAAGATTCAAGTGTTGGAAAAAATACTACAAACTTAAATATTCAATACAAAGCAAGGAAATAAAGAAATGAGCATAAATGAGTAAGAAATTCTCAACCAAAAGCTTCAAATCTTCAAGATCCAAGTGTGTGTGCAAGAACCCTAGCTCCAAAACTTGTCTTCTCTAGTCTAAGAACTGAAAAATAAGCCAAAGATGTTTTTCCAATAAGCTAGGTTGTGTATTTGTGGGTTTGGAATCGAGAGAATGTGAAATGCCAACATTGTCCTCAGTTGACGCCTATTGACCGCACCTGTGGAAGGATCCTTGCAGGTGCGGATAGCCTATCACAGAAGCGGCCTTTGATGAGGAACACTGGCTCCGCAGAAGCGGACTTACACGCGCAGATGCGCGACCGCAAATGCAGACTTTAAGCGCAGGTGCGCTCGCGCAGAAGAGGTTCTTCTCTCGTAGATGTGATCCCAGGGAAGACAGCTTAATTCCGCAAATGCGAACCATTTCCTCGTAGATGCGAGGTCGCAAAAGCGATCAGTGTTCCGCAGATGCAGAATCACTGAAGGAATTTGCACTTTTTAACTCTTTTTTGGTCAATTTACCTTCAATTGAATTCAACTCTCTTCATAACATCATTTACTTGAAAATCTGACAATGCACACCATAAATCACCCCATTTTATAATTAAAGGACATAAAAATTAAAGAAAAAGGACTAAAAAATGGTAAAATCACCACTCATCAAGGTCAAGGGGTAACTATCCACTAACCAAAAAGTTGGCTACATCCGCATACCAAGGCGGCCTTTCGGAGACCGCTGCTATGGAAAAAATCTACTTATCAGGGAACTCTTCCCTTATTTCGACTATTTCAACTGGAGGTTTCTCAAGTCGAGATAGATGATCTGTGACTTGATTTTCTATGCCCTTCCTATCTTTTATCTCCAAGTCAAACTCTTGGAGCAACAATACCCACCGCATCAGACGCGGCTTGGATGCCTTCTTACTCAACAGGTATTTCAATGCTGAGTGATCAGTGTGTACAATCATCTTGCTTCCCACCAGGTATGATCTAAAATTGTCAAAATAAAAGACCACAACAATAAACTCCTTCTCAGTAGTGGCGTAATTGACTTGAGCATCATTCAATGTCCTGCTTGCAGAGTAGACGGGCCGAAACATTTTATCTCTTCGTTGCCCCAGAACTGCTCCCACAGCTACATCACTCGCATCACACATTATCTAAAATGGCTGACTCTAATTAGGTGTCACCATAATAGGATCATTCACAAGATTTTCCTTTATCAATTCGAATTCTCTTAAGCACTCCACATTGAAAATAAACTTGGCATCTTTCGCTAGCGATTGTGTTAACGGCTTGGTAATGCTAGAAAATTTTTTTATGAACCTTCTATTGAACCCATCATGTCCCAAGAAACTTCTTATGCTCTTCACCAAAGTCGGGGGAGGGATCCTAGCAATAACATCCACCTTAGCTCTGTCAATTTCAATTCCATGCGCAGTTACCTTGTGGCCCAAGACAATTCCCTCCTTTACCATGAAGTGAAACTTCTCCTAGTCAAGAACCAAGTGAGTGGCTTCACAATGTTCAAGCACCAGCTTCAAATTTATCAAACAATCCTCAAATTCATCACCAAAAAGGGTGAAATCATTCATGAACACCTCTAGGCACTTCCCATTTAAATCGGAGAATATAGACATCATGCACCGCTGAAGAGGGGCAGGTGCATTACATAACCCAAACAACATCCTCCTATAAGCAAAAATACCTGACGGGCAAGTGAATGTGGTATTCTCAACATCTTCTGGGGCAATGGATATCTGATTGTAGCCTGAATACCCATCCAGGAAGCGGTAGCATCTGTGTCCAACCACCTTCTCGAGCATTTGATCAATAAAAGGGAGCGGAAAGTGGTCTTTCCTTGTTGCATCATTCAACCTTCTATAATCAATGTACATTCTCCACCCAATGAATATTCATGTGAGGATCAATTCATTATCTTCATTTTTCACCACTGTCATGCCCCCTTTTTAGGTACAACTTGCACTGGACTAGTCCATTGGCTATCAAAGATGGGAAAAATCACTCCCGCATCTAGCAATTTGATGATCTCATTATGCACTACCTCCTCAAAGTTTTTGTTCAATTTGTGTTGAGGCTGCGACTGGCTTGTTATTTACTTCCAACAAAATATTGTGCATGCATATGGCTGGACTGATTCCTTGAATATCATCTATGCTCCAACCAATGGCCTTCTTGTGCTTTGACAGCATCTCCACCGATTTTGCTCATGTGTACCTGTTAAGTCAGCAGAAATAATCACATGAAAATTGTTAGTTTCGAGAAAAACATATTTCAAGTGAGTGGGGAGGACTTTCAATTCCACATTGGGCTTAGAAGCCTCCTCTTTTAGTTCCTCCTCATCAACCACTTGATCCTCAGTTTCAAGACCTTCAGCCTCTTTCTTTATTTCAGGATCTTCATCCTCCACTGTGCTAGACTAAGTAATACACCTATCAAGAGTATCCCCCACAAACCTGTCAAACTTGTACTTTTCAGCCAACTCTCCAATGATATCTAGCTTGAAACACTAGTAGGTAGACACCTCATCACCGAGGTATTTCATCATTCTCTTCATCTGGAACACCACTTCTCAGTTCGCACTCTGAGCATAAGCTGCCCCTCATAGATATCAAGGATGGATCTACATGTACATAAAAATGTCCTTCCTAGAATTAAAGGCACCTCCTTGTTCACCTCCATATCCACCACAATAAAGTCTACGGGGAACACAAACTTGTCCACCCGCACTAGAATATCTTCAATGATTCCCTCAGGCAGAATAGTGGTATGGTCGGCCAGTTATAGGGACACTGGTATTGATTTGATCACTCCAAGTTCACCTTCTAGTTTTCTAAATACAGACAGAGGCATTAGGTTTTTAGACGCACCCGAATCATAGAGGGCCTTGTAGAAATTTTCACTCCCCAACGAGTATGGTATGGTGAAGCTTCTTGGGTCCCCATACTTTTGGGGACTTTTGTTTGCAATATGGAACTGTAGTGGCCATTCAACTTGACCACTGTTGTCTCCTCTAATTTTCTCTTGCTAGACGGGATTTTCTTCAAGAAATTTGCATAAGCATGCATCTGACTAAGTACCTATGTAAAGGGAATGTTCACATAAAGTTGTTTGAGTATCTCCAAGAATCGCCCAAAGCACTTGTCAAGTTTCTCCCGCTTCATATTTTGAGGGAACAGTAGAACTGGAATATGTCTATTTTCTTCAATTTCTTCTTGTACCCCGCTATTCTGGCTCTTTTGGTCTTCATTCTTTTCCTCTGCTGGTGTCTCAGTCTTCTTGTTGACCACCTCCAATTTAGCCTTCATTATTGGGTCAGTCATGTTTTTCGCTTCTCAGAGATACACTTTGAGTGTTTCCTTCAGATTCTTTTCAGTGTCGGAGGGAAGAGTCCCAGGAGCCCTCTCAGACAACAAATTTGCAATCTGTCCCGTTTGCCTTTCTAAGTTATGGCTAGCCGTGCCCTGAATCTCGAATTTTTCATCTGTTTTATTAATGAATGCCTTCATGAGATCTTCCATATTTGACTTATTTGGCTGTGGTGGCTGGTGTTGCTGCCTCTGCTAGTTCTGAAAACTTGGTGGTCCCTCACTCTGGAGTCTGAGATTTTTTTACTCCCATGAGTTCAAGCTCCCATTAGGTGAACTCAACGAAAAACCTGGATGTCTTCAGCATTACATGATAGAAGGATTCCATCTTATTTTGCAGGAAAAACTATAACCATTGTTGATTGAAAAGCATAGGATATAATTCTTTGGAAGTGGGTGCTCTTCTGATTTTGTATTTTGAATAGCAACTTCAACAAATTCTTAATTGGATACTAATTAAATAGAATTGATGGACAGGGAATAGATTCTGATTCCCTTTTAAGGATTTAAATTAGAATTTTGGTTTTATCTTGAATCTTGATAAAAAGAACTTGTAAAAAGTTGTCCCCAAATATTAACCTAATCTTCCTGTTAATTATAGAGGAATTACTAAATTCCAACGTAAAACCGAAGGGTTAAAAAGAAGAAAAAGAAAAGGGATTAGAAGAAATAACACAAAATAGCAAGTACTATTAAGTCATGGTTACGTGATCAACCAGATGAAAGAGTTGTCCACTGACTTGATCACTAAATTGCTACAAGGGTGGAAGATCCGGAGAGAAAAGGAGAAAGAGGAGAGAGAAAAGGAAAAAATGTATAACTAAATCCCTTGATTGAAGGCACTAATAATGGATTGAGAATTTTTTAAGGTGGAATGTATAAATTTTGTAAACATAACTTGTTTAGGTCGGGTAATTAACTAAACATGGACATTTTTGATAATAAAGTTTCAAATAATATTACGAAAGTAAAAATCCCAAAACTAAACAACTTTCCTTTGTCTTCGTGTACTAGGAGTGATAGCCCGGACCCAACATAAATAAAATCATACATAATACTTTATCATATATTATTCTACTTTTGATTTTCACTATAACATTCTATAGATTTTCATTTGTGAGAATATCTCACTTCTTTTTCAAAGTGCTTAGATAAGAGCCTGAGTTATAATGAGCATCCATGAAAATATCCATCATTTTATTTCAATAGTGAGTTGATAATTAACAAGGTAATCCCTGTTAGCACTCACTTACTCTCATTGTACATAATTGACCTATTGGATAGAATGTAAACTAATTTTCTTGATTATAGTCCACTATATATTGAACTTATTTCAGAATTAACTAAGGAAATTTCTCAACAGCTTACTGCTAAAATATTTATCAACAGATTTAACAAGTAGCTCAAACTCATATCTCAAAGTCAAATTAATTTTTATTAGTAAGTAATTTCTCTATAACGCAAATAAGAATTATTTCTGCTTCACAAAATTAAAAGAATATTGAAATTTAGTTAACCACTATTTACTTTTTCCAATTTTGATTTCGAAATTATGGAGATGTATGCATAATTATGATACTCAAGTAAAAATAAGCAGAGAAAGATGTATTTGTAAATTCTTGTGTAGCTTTAAAATCAGAACCAAGCTAGAGTCTACCAGAAGATGCTTATTCACCTTTTATTTATCAGAAGTTAAAATATCAATCTAGGACTCTAGGTGGGCGTTTGGACATAAGAAGCGTAAAATTTAAAAAAAAAAAAAAAAAGGGAAAAAGTTTTCAGGTGAAAATAGTATTTGAAAATTAGAGTTGTATTTCGACATGAATATTATTTTCGGTTATTTTTGAATTTTTGCAAATGATTTGATTAAAATTTTGAAAAATGGTTTTTTGAAGCTTTTCAAATTTTCAAAAAATTCCAAAATTCATCTTCAAGTGAAATTAAAAATTTTATGGCCAAACACTAATTTCGAAAAAAAAAAATTCGAAAAAGTGAAATTATTTTTATGTCAAACGGGCTCTAGGTGTGTGCAACACTAAAAATAATGAATTGCATGCAATAGTAGGAAAAGCCAATGTGAAACGGTTTGGGTGAGTCCGAAACCAAAATGTGATATTCTTTACTCAAACGATCGAAGTACGTGAAAGAAAAAGACGGTGACCGAAATATGTATAACGCCCTTTTAAG
>ML376985.1:117685-186173 GCA_005239525.1 Nicotiana knightiana
CAATATGCTCTATGTTGTTTTGTGATTGTTTTACGATTTAACTAATTTGTTGTTTTTATCTGGACTACGATATTGATGTGCTAAAAAACTTAGTAAAAATAGAGAAATTATTATTAGTTGTTAAAAAAATATTAATTAGTTACTTTTTACTGTGGTATATGTATTTTTCGTGAATGTATTGTAATTAAATTTATTTTTTATTTTTATCCGGTTTAGATTATTTATTTTCTTGAAGACTAGTAAAATAGATAAATTATTACTTTAGTTCCCTCTAGTGGTATCTTGTAGCCTAATGTAGTGCTTGTATTTGTAATGTAGTGTCCTTTTAGCGTAGTAAAATGTAGTGCCCTTTAGCGTAGTATCTTTGTAGTTATTGAAATTAATCATTTAAGTATCTATTATACCCAAAAATACGTCAAAAAAGCTAACAGTTCAAACACAAACTCTGTCCAAGTCTAGTCAACGCTCGTAAGAAAATAACATGAAAAAACAATAATATTTCTTCGACTAAGTATGAGAAAACAACAATATTTTCAGGATACCTTTGGTGCTATTGGGCCCCAAATATCGAGCCCGGAACCCATATGTAAATATTTAATAATTAAATTTTGTATAACTATAAAAAATAATTATTTAATTTTATTATAGTAAAAAATAAATGAGTCATAAATAAAAATATATAATAATAAAACTAACATATAAAATAATAAAATTAACATATAAATTAATAAAACTAACATATACATTATTAAACTAATATATAAATAATAAACTAACATTTAAAATAACAGAAATGTTGAGTGATAAATCGAGATAATTTTCTCATCATGAATACAAGAATTTAGGATATCTTGGTGCTACTAGGCCTCAAATATCGAGACCGGAACCCATATGTGAATATTTAATAATTAAATATTATATAATTATGAAAATTAATTATTTAAGTTACAAATATAAATTGCAATGTGCTCGCCGCCTGTATTTCTCAAATCTTTTCATTGGTATTGGCATAAATTCAACACCCCTCTCCATCAATGACGATGCACCTCTAACCCTTTCAACAAACCTCTCTGCCGTCTACTTGAATGACATTCGCACCATGGCAGTGACAGCCAATCCTCGTGCATACTTCCATAACCCGTTGAAAGACTCTGACACATTTGTAGTCAGAATTCCCCATCTTATGCGACTATCGCATGCAAAGTCCACTTATCAAGCTGATGTCGCATCAACCAACGATAGGCTCTCTTGTCTTCCTGCCCGATAGATTCCATGCGCCTCCTGAATTTACACTCTTGGTGTTCTGTTGCATCTATCCACATAAAATCATGCAAATCCTTGTTGGGATGTGCCTTCTGGAAATTGGCCTTCAGGTGCCTCACACAGAAACGGTGGTAGGCATACGGTTCTTACCATGCAGGAAAATTCTCTACAGAACTTAAAATATTACCATGCCGATCAGATATTAGACAAATTCCTGAACGTTGTTTGACAATGTGCTCTTTCAAGTGGTTCAAAAACAGTGTCCACGTCTCTTGGCTTTCATTGGCACATTAGCAAAAACTAAGGGAAATATACTTCCATTAGCATCTACTGCAATGGTGATCAACAACTTAATATCATATTTTCCATAGACATGAGTGTCGTCTATGTATATTACCGACCGGCAATGCACAAAATATCAATTGCTGGTTTAAATGCCCAGAACACATATCTGAATATATATTCTGGTATTCCCGGACTCCGCTCAAGCTTCCATTCAACAACAGTCTCGGGGTTAAAGTGTTTCAATGCAGGCATGTACCTAGGTAAAGATGCAAATGACTTATCCCAGTTACCATAAACAATTTTAAACGCACGTTTGCGCCCGAGAAATACCTTTCTTTTGGTAATGGTGTACCCATATTCCCGGTGGACAGATACAATACACTCTTTGATCTTGTGCCTTATGGGCACTTCAATGTGTGGAATCAAGACAAGAGAAATCAAGTCAACATCCAAGTTGAAGTGATTCCCACTGAATGTGTCAATTTCACAATTGTGGGTGCCAATGTATTTACTCACGGCCCACATATTTATTTTCTTCTTTTTCACATGCAGCATCTAATTACAACCCGTAAACCATCTATGGAAAACAACCTTGTATACATCCGGAGATGACTCCCATATCGTCATCTCACGACACTCTTTTATGCTGTATATTTTCACCACCCTGCTTAGGAGCGCTTTATCAAGAAAAAACATGCTCTTTGACAACACTGATGATCTAGACTCATCCCACATTGCTGTCCGAATTTTGTCAAATGAGGGCATCCACATCCGACATACTTGGAAAATGATCAATGTAAGGAATCTCCCTTCAATGAAACGACACATGGGAATCGTACACTCTTGGTCTAACAGGGGTGGAGCACGCTCCCTCATCAAATGTAACGACACGACTGGTCGTTTTTCTTTCTAGAACCTCATGCCCCTAAATAAGACTTCCCGTACTTGCTTTTATTAATTTATGACTTGCGGGGATGGTTGGTTCGGGATTTGGAAGAGTTTGGGTTGGAATCGGAACACTTGGTTCCTTAAGGTTGGCTTAAAAGGCCAAGTCTGACTTCAGTCAACATTTTGAGTAACCGACCTCAGAGTCGGGATTTGACGGTTCCCATAGGCTCGTATGATGATTTTAGACTTGGGCGTATGTCCGAAAGGGGTTTCGGATGACTCGGGAGCATTTCGGTGCCAAATAGTGAAAATTGGATTCTTGAAGTTTTAGAAGTTCTATAATTGTGGTTTTGAACGAGCTTTGGTGATATTGAGGTCCAAACAGAATTCTGAGACGGGGAATAGTTCTATAATGTCATTAAAGACTTGCACGCAAAATTTGGTATCATTCCGAGTAGTATAAGTATGTTTCGGCAAGTTGGAAGTAGAATGAAGAACTTAAAGTTCATAAGTTTGATTCAAATGGTTTTAGGGTGTAATTCTTAGTTTTGATGTTATTTCGGTATTCCAATCGCGCGAGCAAGTTTGGATAGTGTTGTTCGACTTGTGTGAGTATTCGGAGTGGAGCCCCGAGGGCTCGGGTGAGTTTTGGACGTGCGTTAGGAGTGAAAACACTCTAGGTTTTTTGGTGTTCTGGGCTGCTATTGCAGATCTCGCAAATGCAAGGATTTGTTCGCATTTGCGATGAAGGCTTCGCAAAATCGAAGAAGCTTGAGCTGGGCAGTGGTCACATTTGCGGCATTTTTGTTCGCATTTGCCGCAGAAGCCTTATTTGTAACCGCTTCGCAATTATATTTCGCGAGCAGGGTGATCCTTTCCACTAGTCTCATGGGTGTGGGTGGTTCGCCTCGGCAGGTTAATAGATGCATCTAGGGTTCGCACCGTTCGACCCTTCGGCAGTGCACATTTTATTATTTTGTTGGATTGGGTCGTACATCCTCGACATTATATGCACATGCTATTTGCTTGGCACGTTTCGGTGACTTTAATCTGCTTTAAATGCCTTGAAATATAAATTGTCAACTGAAATGATAGAAATTAAAATGTATATTTATGAAAAGTCGTGTCACTTCCTGTTACTATCTGTTATCTAGCATTATATCCATGCTTTGACTCATACTTAAATATATATTGTTTGGACCTAGTAAGTGTCAAGTCGACCCCTCGTCACTACTTCTTCGAGGTTAGACTGGATACTTACTGGGTACATATTGTTTATGTACTCATACTATGCTCTGTACTTAATTGTACAGGATCTGAGGCAGGTGCATCTAGCTACCTGTCCGGAGCGTGTTCTTGATATCTGGTCGAGATTCCACGGTGAGCTGCTCCCTTCTGATGCCATTCAACAGCGTGTTGGAGTCTCTCTTTTGCTTCGACTGTCTATTCTATTTCAGGCAGTAGGATAGATATATTCTTTTGTACATTCTACTAGATGCCCACATACTTGTGACACTAGTTCCTGGCATGCACATTAGTAGACTATTCTTTTGGGATGTAATCACTTAATTATGACTTCTTTTGGTCATTTCAGTTTTAAATTGCCTAAATTATTCATTATTATGGAATACTTTTCACTTTAAGTTAAGTAAATGTTGGAAATGTTTTGGTCAAGTAAATGGAACTCATTAGTTGAATAGTGTTGGCTTGCCTAACATCGATGTTGCGCGTCATCGCGACCTAAAATGGAAATTGGGTCGTGACAATCAGGCCCAGCATTCTCTTCCGCCTCATCATCACCCTCATCAGTAAATGGTGTGTCATCAGCGGACTCATCGGCATAGTCGTCATAATCACTATTCTATTCCTGACTCTGTGCATCTTCCAGATCCCGATTAAATATGTCGTCTTCAGGCAATTGAGTCAGGGCAGGACGTTCAAGCTGCTCGTTCTCACTACACAAACAACAAAACAATGAGTTACTCAAATTGATAAATACTTTATATATAGCTATATCACTTCACTTACAAATCTTAATGTGTTGACATCCCATGATGGACATTATCCTGTTGGTGATGACTCCCGGATTGGACCACCATGATCCAACACACCAGAACTACGCATATTCCAATTGGGCGTTGGTTCATAACTTGTAAAATTCATATCTGGTCGGTACCCTTGTAGAATATATGAGTGTTAATACAATTTCAATACAACAAAAATAAACATCATAACACAAAGGGAAATTGACGTTTACCACTCGTCTTGTGGATTATGTAAAGTAGGAGAGAAATTATTTCCTTGCTCCTTATTCGCTGTGGAGATAAGTTTAGATCAGGACAAATTCTTTCAGCCGTAACTTGTTCCGCTAAAATTGCTCCAAAATAACCACCCGATGACTGAGGGATATCCATGCTTTGCGCAACCTCATTATTGCGAACGTCTTCAACCTTGACGTACATTTCCATTATTTTTATCACAAGAAATTCCCAGGATTCATCCGGAGTCCTCAAAAAATCTCTCAAAGTTTCATCATCCTCGATGTTAAATTCAACATAACAAGCAACCCCTTGCAGAGTGACAGAATACGAATATCTTCCGGTAACTTTAAGGTTCACCGAACATTTGCTCACACTCATTTTATCACATAACAACGATACCATTCTATCATACTCCATTGTAAGTGGCAACTTAACATGATACTGTG
Source organism: Nicotiana knightiana (assembly GCA_005239525.1). Classification (NCBI taxonomy): domain Eukaryota; kingdom Viridiplantae; phylum Streptophyta; class Magnoliopsida; order Solanales; family Solanaceae; genus Nicotiana; species Nicotiana knightiana. The sequence continues at coordinate 122,829 of ML376985.1, forward strand.
GAGATAAACTATAGGTTACTGATTTATTCGCCACCACAACCCTTTCCCCCCAATACAATGAAACCCTTACTTTTCGCTCTTCAGACATTATGACAAAATGCAAAATAACTTAACGAAGAAATATTTTAGAAGACTTGAGAATATTTATGAATGGATTTTTAGAAAATTCTTAACCTCCTTAAATAGGGCAAAACCCATTCGAGGGGTACAATTTTTTTTAGGTATAACGCCTTAAATAAGGGAGCTATACCCAGTTGAATTATTGTTATGTCAGTTAAGCGCAAAACAATTATTGGTGGGCCTAGAAAATATGTATAGTGCAGTAATAAAAGGCGCTAGACCTCCTGTATTTTCAAATTCACGTATAGCGCCTTAATAAACAGTGCTATACTTGCCCGTCTTTTCAAATTCAAGTATAACGCCCTTTTAAAAGGCGTTATACCTTAACGGCTAAACAACCAGGTATAGCGCCCTTTAAAAGGGCGTTATATACATTTTGGTCACTATATTTTTTTTCACACATTTCGGTCGTTTGAGTCCAAAAGAACCACATTTTGGTTCCGGAATCCGGTTTGGATGGGGATGGGATGTGGGATCCATGTGAGAGAGTCCAAAGGAAGGCAACCAGGATTATTTTTTGGGTAAGTGTATAGTTGATGACATAAAAACAGTGGCGAAGCCAGGAAATTCAATAAGGGTGTTCAAATTTTGAACACCCTTTGCCAGTGGACTATGCAAGAGTGTTCAAAGTCTATTTTTAATCAATAACAAGTAACATTTTACCTTATACATAATATAATTTTTCGGCAAAGGATGGTCAGTTGACAACCCTTGGGCCAACATAGCTTCGCCCTTGCATAAGAAAAGGTCAATTTAGTCAAAGTCACTAAAAAATTTACATAGTTGCTACAGTAAGATCCCTTTTAAGTCAATCATGTTTCCCTTTTTTATACCTGTTTCAATTTATATGAACCTATTCCTTTTTAGTCTGTGCCAAAAAGAATAACACATTTTCTTATTTGGACTTAATTTACCTTTATGCAATGATTTAAAGCCACGCCTCATTTTACACCACAAGTTCAAACGTATTCTCCCTTTTCTTAATCTCCGTACCCAGTCAAATGTGTTCACATAAATTGAAACGGAGGGAGTAATATCTTTTTTTATCTCTATATATTATGTTTTGAATCCTCTAGACCCAACCCAAAAGCATAGCTTAATGGTCAAGGGGATTCAAACCTTTGTGAGGTCATTGATACAATTTCAACTAGTTACAATCTTAGTGTTTTAATTTTTTTATTTTTTAGCCCCCTTACCGAAAATACTACATCCGCCACTGAACATATGGGCGCAAGTGTAAGTGCGGGGCAGGTGGACGCGGATTCAAATGTTGTGCGGGGCAGGGCCGATATAATAGTTATGGGTTAAAACAGAACCCGTCCCGTCCCACCCCGCTTTCTATCCCTAACCAGAAATCTATTTTAAGTAGTTCCATCAGACTAATGTTTTCCGTAGCTATCTGACAACAATAGAAATGCATTACTACCAATGGACTATTAAACATAGAAAGCTTTCTTGGACATTTTTCTTAATGTGATTAATTTTCACTCATAATTGTTTTATAAAATAATCACTCAACATTACTTATGGATGATGTTGGCACAAGTAAAGGATAGTTTTGAATATTGATAAAGGAACTCATAAATGAACCAGGTCCATCACTGGTAGGCATACACAAGGGCAGATTCATGTGAGATGCATGTGAAGGAGATAAATATAACCTGGCAGAATAACTATCTCTTGATCGAAAAGGTTTCATAAATGATAAGGAGAAGGACTCCTTACTCAAAAAGAATATTATCCAAGATAAGGAAGGATTTAGGATTTGAGATTAACTAGAAATCTTCCACCAAGGAAGAGTAAAATTAGAATTCTAGTTAATTCTTTATCTACTAACTCTATATATTGCAGGATGTTCTCATTTTACAGGTACGCACAAAAGCAGAAGTTAAATGTGAATTGAGAGCAAAATAACAAGGCATTTTGCAAGCAATTCGTGTGAGATTCAAGTGTGCAAACCTTAAGCTACTTGAACCAGATAGAAGAAATAGTTCCAAGTGTCTGTCTTTTATTCTAGTTCAGTTGTAGTAGGTGGTTTTATATTGTACCTTTCAGCTTTATGTAGAAGCATTTGTAATAGGTACTCAGTGTATTCAAGTTAGAGTTAACTTGAAGTTGTCGCAACAGTTAAGGTTGTTTGCTACAAGGGATTATAGTTAGTCCTAGGTTTACAAAAAAGTTTTTGTAAATACAGTTTTTGGCTCAGTGATTTAGTGAAGAGTTTGGGAAAATCCTACTGGGAAGTAGGTCGTCATTTTTTCACCTATTGAGCCAGGTGTTTTCCCCGTAAAAATCCTTGTGTTCTTTAATTTCTATACTTATTAATTTGTAACAATAGTATTAGTAACACATAAAAGAACCAGGTCATTTTATAATCTGTGCACGCGAAAATTGGACACCACACAAATCACCCTCCCTCTTGTGTGGTATTGAAGTATAAAACATCAATTGCTATCAGAGCGGATTATCCTTGAAGGGGCTAACACCTTAGGAAAAGATCAAGATGAGTGCATCACCTGGAAATTGGGAAGGACAATCAACTGCTAGGCCACCACTCTTCAATGGACAATACTACTCCTGGTGGAAAAATCAAATGAGAGACCATATCATAAGAGAAGATTACGGGCTATGGGATATTGTCACTGATGGTCCCCTGGCTACCATGAAGAAGAATGCTGAAGGATTAGATGTGCCAAAAACAAGAGCTGACTGCACTGCCGAGGACTTGAGAAAATGGGAGAAGAATGCCAAGGCCAAGAAATGGATTGTGTGTGGACTTGGTCAAGACGAGTACAACAGAATTCAAAGTTGTACTACTGCTAAGAAAATTTGGGACACTTTGCAAGTGGCTCATGAAGGAACACCTCAAGTGAAGAGGTCTAGAGGAACTCTACTGTATTCTCAATATGAGAATTTCACTATAAAGGAAGGGGAAACCATCCAAAAGATGTATACAAGGTTCACCATACTGACAAATGAACTTAAGTCTCTTGGAAGGATTCTTCTTGAAGAAGACAAAGTTGAGAAGATTCTGACAAGGGTCCTGCCAGTCTCTTGGGAAAGAAAAATCACTACAATTCAGGAAGCAAAGAACATTGCAACTCTTAAGTTGGATGAGCTGATTGGAAATATCACTGCTTATGAACTTAAAAGGCAAACCATGAAGATGGATGTGCCCAAGAAGGAAAGGCTCCTGACACTCAGAATCACTGAAGGTGCTAATCTAGAGGAAGATGAGATGGCTATGATCACTAAGGACTTCAAGAAATACCTAATGAGAGGAAATGATTCATCAAGAAGTGGAAATTACAACAAACCACGGGTTCCTGAAAAACCGACCAATGAGGGCTGCTACAAGTGTGGGAAAACTGATCATCACATCAAAAATTGCCCTCGGTGGGAAATTGAATGGAAGAAGGAATATCTGAACGAAGAAATAGGAAGAAGGAATAGGTTCATCCCAAGAACAACAAAGGATCAACAAAGGTTGTGGTTGCTGCTTGGGGTGAAAGTTCAGATAAGGACTCAGATGGTGAATATGGAGATGAACAAGCACTTATGGGAATTGGAGAATCTGATGAGGAATCACATGAGGAATCTGAGGTTCAAGTGAAGGGAAGCAACCAAATATTGTACATGGATAATGGCTACTCAAAGAACATGACAGGAAGCAAGGACCTTGTTCCTTTCACTTGAGAACCTCAAAGGGGGTAATTTCCCTTTGGCAATGGAAAGAAAGGTGAGATCATTGGGGTCTAATCAGTGTATCACAATTTTGTGATAGAGTTAACTTGGTAGCTTTCACCTCTACTATTTTGTGATTAATCTTATCACTGACAAGATTTTTTAACAGGGAAAAAGAGTGAACAATATATACATTGTAGATCTATCCACAATTTCAGAAAATGAACTAACTTGCTTAAGTGTGATGGACAGTGATCCCCTCCTTTGGGAGACTTGGACATGCAAGTCAAAGTCAACTCAACAAATTAGTCTCCAAGGACTTGGTGATAGGACTGTCTAACATTAAGTTCAAGGAAGACAAAGTTTGTGAGGCTTGTTCAAGGGGAAGTAGGCAAGATCCTCTTTTAAATAAAAGAAACTGGTAAGTACCACCAGAACGATGGAACTGGTTCATATGAATCTCTGTGGTCCAATGAGAACATTAAGCAGAGGTGGTAAAAGATATGTGATGGTGCTTGTTGATGATTACTCTAGGTTTACTTGGACATTGTTTTTAACATCTAAAGATGAAGCATTTGACATGTTCACTTCTTTTGTTATAAAAACTCATAAACAACTAGGTAATCAACTTGCATCAATTAGGTATGATCATGGCACTGAATTTGAAAATGCTAAATTTGCTGAATTTTGTGATGAGCATGGCATAGATCATAATTTTTCTGCTCCTAGAACTCAACAAAAAAATGGAGTAGTTGAAAGAAAGAATAGGACACTTGAAGATATGGCTAAGACTATGCTTCTTTCTAGTAAACTGCCCATAACTTCTGGGCAGAAGCTGTAAATACTGCATGATATATCATAAATAGGTGCATGACTAGACCTCTTGTAGAGAAGACTTCGACTGAGTTACTTAAAGGGAGAAAAACAAATATATCCAATCTTATGGAATTTGGATGCAAGTGCTTTGTGCACAACAATGGTAAAGACTCCCTAGGCAAGTTTGATCCCAGAAGTGATGAGGGAGTATTCCTGGGATATTCTTCACATAGTAAAGCTTATAAAGTCTATAACAAAAGAACTATGTGTGTTGAAGAAAGTGTTCATGTTGTTTTTGATGAAACTAACATCCTTTTCTGAGAGACAGGAACATGATGATGAAGCAATTGGTCTGGTGAGAAACTTAAGTGAAACCACAGCCCAGATTGAAGCTGCACTAGAGGAAGGAACAGGTGATGGAACAGGTTCATCCACCTCGAGCAACAGGACAGGGGAAATAGAACAAAGAGGAAATGATCCTAAAACCTCAATGGAACCTGTCCCTGAACCTGTTCCATAGCAACAAAACACTGAAGGAACATCAAGGGGAAACCAGTTGGTTGTGAAACCTTACAGATATCAAAGTTCTCATCCTATTAAGAACATCATTAATCATCCAACCTTTGGAATCAAAACCAAATCCTCATTAAAGAATATTTGTGCTTTTGATGCTTTCTTATCTCTTATTGAACCTAAAAATGTTGCTGAGGCTTTGCAGGATGCAAACTGGGTAAATGAAATGCAAGATGAACTCAACCAATTTAAAAGGAGTCAAGTTTGGCATTTGATACCAAGACCCTTGGATAGATCAGTAATTGGCACTAAGTGGGTTTTCAGAAACAAACTTGATGAAGATGGAACAGTTACAAGGAACAAGGCAAGATTCGTGGTTCAAGGATATATTCAGGAGGAAGGCATAGACTATGATGAAACCTTTGCTCCAGTTGCAAGGCTGGAAGCTATAAGACTCCTCATAGCCTTTGCTTCCTACATGGAATTCACCCTTCACCAGATGGATGTCAAGAGTGCCTTCCTCAATGGCTATCTAAAGGAAGAAGTGTTTATCAAACAACCTCCAGGATTTGAAAGAAAGGAAAATCCTGGTCATGTGTACAAACTCGACAAAGCACTGTATGGACTCAAGCAGGCTCCAAGAGCATGGTATGAAAGGTTATCAAAATTTCTGCTTGAGCATGACTACAAGAGAGGTAAAACTGACAATACTTTATTCTTAAAAGAAAAAAGGTAAAGATCTTCTGGTAGTTCAGATATATGTTGATGATATAATCTTTGGAGCAACTACTGATAAGCTAAGTAAAGAATTTTCTAAACTAATAGGGAGTGAATTTGAAATGAGCATGATGGGTGAGCTTAACTTCTTTTTAGGCTTACAAATTAAACAAAATTCAAATAGAACTATGATCCATCAGCAGAAGTATGTAAAAGAGTTGCTTAAAAGGTTTAAAATGGAAGATTCCAAAGAAAGCGACACTCCAATTGCAACAGCTACAAAGTTGGATATAGATGAACCTGGTTCATCTGTTGATCAGAAGTTGTATAGGGGAATGATTGACTCATTGTTGTATCTCACTGCTAGTAGACTTGGCATTGTTTTCACTGTAGGCCTTTGTGCAAGATTTCATGCAAACTCAAAGGAGTCTCACTTGACTGTTGTCAAGAGAATTCTGAGATACCTAAAAGGCACCACTGATCTTTGTCTTTCGTATCCAAAATGTAGTAATTTCAATCTTGTGGGATATGCTGATGCTGATTATTGCAGGTTTTCTTGTGGATAGAAAGAGCACCTCAGGTATGGAACACTTTCTTGGCTCATGTCTTGTGTCTTGGGCCACCAAAAGCAAAATTCAGTGGCCTTATCTACTGCTGAAGAGGAGTATGTTGTTGCTGCCTCATGTTGTGCTCAATTGTTACGGATCAAATGGCAATTGATGGATTTTGGAATTGATGTTGGTTGTAGATAACACAAGTTCAATTAGTATGACTAAGAACCCTGTTCATCACAAGAAAACTAAGCACATAGATGTTAGACATCACTTTTTGAGGGATACCTATGAAAAGAGGCTGATCACTGTGGAATTTTGTGCTACTGACAAACAAATAGCTAACATCTTCACAAAAGCCCTAAGTAGAGATCACTTTGAAAGGAACATGATGGAATTAGGGATGATTAAGTCACCTAAAAGGACCAGTTCAGAATTTACAACGAAAAAAAAGATTTAAAAAAATTGAAAAAAAATGATTTTTTCGGTTAGAAAATCTGGAACTTGTGTAAATAACTAGATTAATTTTTGCTCAGTCTCATACTGTAAATAGTATACTTCTGTGCCATGTGTTAAAATGACTCACTAATCTCTAATGATATATTCTCTATTTTGGCAAATTGAGACATGTACAAGAGAATTCTCAGTGAAGAACCTGGTTCATCTAGATAGCACGATATGTTTTCTACACTCTGCATAATTTAAAATAATAATATTTGAATCATGAGCAGAGTCCTACCTAAGTCTAAAAATCTCTTAAAATTATCCAATTAAATTGAACCACTTCCGTTCAAAAGAATCCTAACCAAATTAAACCACCTAGATTCTAGGAAAGTCTCCACCGTCTATTCAAAACTGACATTTCAGTTTGATTTGACTTTTACTTGACCGTTAAACCTGCCGTTATCCAATAATTACCCCCCCCCCCCATTTAAATCACTCATCATCATCATCCCTGCCATTCGCTCATAATTCCTAAAACGGTCGAAATTTTTCTTTTCTCTGTGCTTCCAAAACTCAACCTACCCATCTTCTTCCTTACAAAACCAAGCACAAATGACTAACCCTTGTGATAACCTTGGTACACCCCCACCATGTTCCTCATCTTCCACTACCCCTCAACCTAGGAGAAGACGAGCAAAAATGCTTGCTCGGAAAATTGTGGCTGGAGGTGCGCTTTCAAGGAAATTAAACACACAGTTACAAGCTATTCAAGCCAAGAATCTCAAAACTCTGACGACTCTTTCAAGTCTGCGACTGAGGGGGAAAACATTGGGTCTTCGGATCTTGAACATGTACATCTGTTCCAAACATTTCTACTGAGGTCATGTCTGATTTCGCTGAAAATTTAGAAAATAGGTTTGTATTGGTTGGGTCTGTGGTGGATGTGGAAACGCCTGAGTCCAGAAGGAGAGGTGGTAAAAATAAAAGAGAAAAATAAAAAGAGAGTGAGGTTGTGCGAAGTGATGAGAGGGGAAAAGGGAAAGGAGTGGTTGATTCTTCACCCACTTCTGGAACTGGTAGAATGTCTATCTGTGGAGCAGAGTCAGAAAATGTGGAAGAAAGTGGCAAGAAAACAGGGGGAAGTGGATCTGGAGAGCCGCTGAAGGGATGTTAATCTTGGAAAACATACAGATGAACCTGGTTCATTCGTTGAAGAACCCTAGCAGATCTATTGAAAAAGTTAGGTGACAGTTATAAACCCAAGAAGAAGAGAACTCCTAAAACAAAGACCCCTGGCTCAGCAAGATCTAACAAGAAAAGGAAGGTTGCTCCTTCTCACACTACTGAAATTCCTCTCCCAAAAAGAAGAGCCACAAGGAGTCAGCTAAAGCAAAGTGAGGAGGAGTTGCAAAAAGCTTTAGACGAAAGCAAGAAGAAAAGGATGGACCAAGGGAAGGAAAATGTGGTAGAGCCTATTGAGGTTGTTGATGTGAATGAGATGTACTTGGTCCATCAAGGTTAAAAGGTGACTGTTGAGGTGGAGGTTCAGACTCCCAAGCCCAAGAAAACCAAGACTTCTTCTAAGAAGTCTACTTCTGTATCCAAGTCTGCTGAACCATCCACCCTGGCCAAAAGGACCAGGTCTGCAGTGAAAACCAAACAAGTGAAGATTGCTGAATAAGAAAAATGGAGTGGAGAAGAAGAAGATGAGTCAGATAGTGAAAAGGACATGCTGGCCAAGTTCGGCAAACGAACTATCTTGAAGGGTAGGCTCCTAAAGGATTTTGAGGAAAAAAAGATGGTCATGCTGCTGGAAAAGCTAGAGGTGCAAGGGTGGAAAGACATGGTCCTTCAGATGGATGGAAGATTGGTTAGGAATGAAGTTATTGAGTTCATGGCCAATGCTAAAGTGAAGGATGGAAGAGTCACCGGTGTTGGTTGATTTCCCAATGCACACGCAAGTGTACGTGGTCGACAAGTAATATAGGATTTTAAGTCCAGATATCGTACCCACAGGGACTTGTGATTAACTATCCACTAAACTAAACTCAAACAAATATTTAACTAGAATTAATCTAAAATAGTAAATCAAAAGATTAAATAGACAACTAACTTAAAGATGAATTCAAGGTAAATTGATATTCTAGAGTTATGGGTTGTTAAACAATCACGTTGAGTTTTCGACCTAAATCTTCTAATCAGGTTTATTGATTGACGAGGTTAATATTGCTCGTAGCCTTCTCCCGAAGTACAACTCGCCTATTCAAGCTAACCTAATGCCTATATTCCTATGGAATCAGGATTAACAAGAACGCATTAATAATTCCCGTATAATAACCAAGCAAGGCGATTAGGTATATTCCTATCCTAACCGCAAATCCGCTCCCCTGAAGGGTTAAGATCTTGCTCTACCCAATCTTATATGCAATCTAGAATTCCCTCTCCCGAGTTCAACCCTAGATTCGTAGATAGTAGTCAATTGTGATCAAGCAATTGAATAATTAAGCACAAGATTGAATAAACAAACCAATTAAGATAAACAATAAGAATAATTCAAGCTTCAACTACAACGTTCATGTAACACCCAATACTCTAGAACTAATAAACTATAAAACTAAAAGAAGAGAAGAGAAGAAAAACTAAGTAGAATCCTCTGTCCAAAGTCTGCATAAGCCCCTTAATGTGATGTTTTTGGGTCTATTTATATGTTTAGAATGAACCCTAAACGTCTCAAAGACTTCTATTCTAACTTGGAAACACTTAAAACCCGTCAAAACTCGATTTCTGGCCGTCCAGGGACCCTGGCGTTTCAGCCCAAACGCCTGGGTAAGGCCAGGCAGCCCCTGGCGTTATGGCTCTAACGCCTGGGTAACGCCAGGACCCCCCAGGCGTTATGGGTCTAACGCCTGGGTAACGCCAGGCTACCCCAGGCTGTTTGGCTCTGACGCCCGGCTATCGTCTGGGCGTCCCCTCTCGCGTATTCTTTGACGTATTTGCATCCATTTAGCCCTGTTTCCATTTCCAATTCACCTACACATAAAATAAACCCTATTAGGCACATATGACGTGTATTTTATCATTAAAGCTCATAAAATGCAAGGTATATAATGCTTAAAATCATGAATTCTTGCCACTCATCAACCGGCTTGGTGAAAGGGGTTCAAATTTCTTTCGATGCAAAGGTGCTGGGTGAAATGCTAGGTGTACCTTCTGAAGGGTACAATGATTACACAAGGCAGAAATGGCTAAGCCAATACACCCTTTCTACTGCCCTGAACATCACCAGGAAATTTTGTGATAATGAAGAATAAAGTGAGCCCAAGGCTGTATACAAAAGTGAAATGAAGCCCCCCCCACAAAGTGTTGTTTGATGGAATGCATGGATAGTGGGAGGCATATCAACTGGTCTGGGTTTATAATCCATCTTCTAGATAGAATTATCAACGATTTCAAAGCCCATGTCATTCCCTATGGATTCATTCTCACTGTTGTTCTTGCTCATTGTAAGGTGCCACTAAAGAAGTGCGAGATGGCCACAAGCAAAGACCATTTTGGGATTAACACTCTGGTTGCTTGTAATTATGAGGTCCATGACATTCCCAGTGAACCTGATTCATCTAAAAAGACACCAGTCAATAGCAAAGTCAAAGCCCTTGTGCAGGAGAGTGGGGCAAAGGATGCTGAGATAGCAAGGCTGAAGACACGGTTGGCTGAGGTAGAATCTGAGAGAGATGCTCTCAGTACAGAACTTGCATAGGAAAAGGAGAAGAATAATGGAATTCTTCAAGACATGATGCACCTTCTCCAAGCCAAAATCAAGCCTCCAGTTCTTCCAAGACTTGACTTCCTAGCCCAGTCTATAACTTTCAGTGACCCAAATTCGGAATTTTTCTTGTTTTTGCTCATGTTTTTCAATATTTGTTTTTTCGTGGATTGTGGAAGCATCATATCATCTATCAATGAAATTTGTTAGTTTTTGCTCTAACTGACTGTCTATATCTCTTTGATAGTTTAAATTCTTAGCTTGATTGTTGATGATTAATCCATGAATGCATTTGAAGTATTCCCAGTGATCAATGAGTAAGTTTTAAAATCTGGGGTTCACACATTGTATTTGCAGCTTTTCGATGATGCCAAAAGGGGAAAAAGTGTGCTTTGTATTCTAAATAGTGATATTTATAACCTGATGAAACTGGTCCTTGATGATAAGTGAAAATTGTTCTAACATGTGTTGATGTTGGGCTAAGTTGAAACAAGCCTTAAGCTTATGAAAGCACAGAGTTTGTCATCATTAAAAAGGGAGAATTTGTTAGCCCAAGTAAAGGATAGTTTTGAAGATTGACAAAGGAACTCAGAAATGAACCAGGTCTATCACTGGTAGACATAGACAAGGGCAGATTCACGTGAGATGCATGCGAAGGAGATAAACGTAACATGGCAGAATAAATATCTCCTGATCGAAAAGATTGCATAAATGGTAAAGAGAATGACTCCTTACTCAAAGAGAACATTATCCAAGACAAGGAAGGATTTAGGAGTTGAGATTAACTAGAACTCTTCCACCAAGGAAGAGTAGCATTATAATTCTAGTTAATTCTTTATATACTAACTCTATATATTGCAGGATGTTCTCATTTTAAAGGTACGCATAAAAGCAGAAGTCAAACGTGAATTGAGAGCAAAATAACACGGCATTTTGCTATAAATTTGTGTGAGATTCAAGCGTGCAAACCTGAAGCTACTTGAACCAGATAGAAGAACCAGTTCCAAGTGTCTGTCTTTTATTCTAGTTGAATTGTAGTAGGTGGTTTTATATTATACCTTTTAACTTTATCTAGAAGCATTTATAATAGGTATTTAGTGTATTCAAGTTAGATTTAACTTGAAATTGTCGCAACAATTAGAAGTTGTTTGCTACAAGGGATTAGAGTTAGTCCTAGGTTTACAAAAGAATTTTTATAAATGAGTTTTTGGCTCAGTGATTTAGTAAAGAATTTAGAAAAATTCTGCTGGGAAGTAGGTTGTGATTTTTTTATCTTTTTCACCAGGTGTTTTCCACGTAAAAATCTTTGTGTTCTTTAATTTATGTACTTATTATTCTGCAACATTAGTATTAGGAACAAATAGAAGATCAACCAAATCCTTTTATAATTTATGCACGCAAAAATTAAATATCACACAAATTACCTGCTCTCATATGATAGTGAAGTATAAAATACTATATCATTATTGGAGTAATACATATTAATCTGTATAAAATATTATATCATTATTGGAGTAATACATATTATACCTCCGCTGGCTTTTGATCAACGTTACTGCGTATTGACCTTGAACTCATGGGCGGCGTATTGACCTTGAACTCATGGGCGGATGTATAACCCAATATTATGGGATACGTAAATCTATGGTGTTTCCGTCAAATTATGTATTTTATATATATATATTTTTAAAATTTATATAATATTATGTGTTAGTACTCATATTCTAAAAAGACTGAATGACGCACATTAAGTTATTCACCTGAAAAGACATGAATCAATTTTCACTTAATAATATTATTTTTAATTTTTCAGTGATGCACCCATATTTACGAAATCTTAAATCCGTCTATGCTTGTACCCTTCGTAAGCACATAAAGAAACCAAATTACTGTCAGGGCGAATCTTAGCAGGACTTGCCCCTTGGTGAAGTTATTTGTATGTACAAATTGTACTATTGATGTTTGTATCAAACAGGAGAGGAACTTCAAAAGGGAAACTTCTAATATTAAAACTTGTATTACAAGTTGAAAATCAACTAAAACTACAACAAATGCATACAAAATATAAAGCGCCTTCTAATAATATCATCGTACTTCCCAAAAATCCAAACCAGCTGCGTAATATAACTGCTGAACTGTATAATATCTGTAATTAAAGCACTCTGCAGTACGTAAAAACTGTAATGTGCTGAGCTGATCCCTATTCGAGTGTGGCCGTCGTTCAATTCTCCGCGCCGTCTTCCGAGCTGATCTCTGAGCTTCTCATGAGCTGCTGTGTGTAAAGTTGCTGCTAAAATGTCGCAACATATTTGAGCAGATTTCAAGTACTTTTAACTTAACCCCAACAACTTAGGTACATGACTTGCCGTAACGAGTCATCAGTTTGTTTCCTCTTTGTCTCCCCAACTACTCCAGCAGTCGCACTGAAGCTGCCAGCTCTAAGATCAGAACCCAGAAAACCAGAAAATAGCCTAACATCAGAAGCATCGGATTTCCACTTCTCACCGTGATCTGAATATCCATTTACTACGGCTACGCTAGCAGCCATCCACACGCGGTTCAAATTCATCATCGGGTATATACGTTGTTTTGTTGTTGATTGATCTAAGAAATGTTAATATAGTTCTTTGATGATTGTAAGAGTCATATAAATGGTAAATGGATATACGAGAAGGATTTTATAGGGGAAGCAAAAGAGTTGAGGACAATTTAGGGTTATAGCGGTGGGCGGCGAAGATGTGGATGTTTGATGCATTTTTGGATGTATTGTCGTTTGTCATATAGTATATGATTGTTACTCTTCCTAATTATCTCGCGAGTATTCAAGTTTGGAGTTGAGCAATTAAGATATAGTAAATCATAATTATTTCTAATTAACTATTCACTCCATTTCAATTGATATAAATTTATTTATTTTTTAATTCATGCAAAAAATTAATTTATTTTTTATTTAAAAATAATATATCTTATGTAATAATTTGTAATATTGTAAAATATATGTGACTCACTAAAATAGGATCACGAAAGAGATGGAGCACTTAATTTATATTGAGAATCGCACAAGAATGATTATATCGCAAATTTCGAGAAGATGAATATCTTCGCACGTGCTTACGATAAAGGACGATGTCACACGTGTCAACCATATACAGAACTAAGTTGCATGAGTCATCTCAAACCACCAATACAGTTACCACATTATTATCAATATTTTCTTCCTATGTTTTATCCAAGGTACAGAAGGGACAACGTGGGATGCTTGTGCATCACGTGACGTTCCTGACTCGCTTCCATGCTTTGCCATGTCTTGGCATGGGTTCATTTCGTCCTGCTTAACTCATATCCAAAAGCACCTTTCGCCATGGCTCCCGCATATAAGTGGCAAACAGGCGAGTCGGGTTAGATATGATTCAGATCGAAATGAGTAATAAAAAAATAGATAAATTATTCGCTTCAATTTATATTTAGTACGGATAAAATATAAGTTAATTGGTAAATAAGATAGATAATCATATTATTCATGATTTCTTGCATATGATCATTTTCGGGAGAATTTTTATTCTCCCTAACTTGAGGAACTCCTAATTTAAGGCTTTACAAATGTAAAAGTTAGACTCATTGGTTATCTATTTTCTAAATGGATAATATGATTTTTATCCATATTTGACCCGTTTTTAAAAAGTTCATTATCCAACTCATTTTTTAATGAATAATATGTGTGGTTAACTATTTCCATTTAACCATTTTGCCACCCCTGCTTCCACTACTCCAATGCTTATGGAGTTATGATTGTAACTCTCATACCTCCATAACCTCCCCATGATTTTCCTTCATGATCTCAAATGTTTAATGTCATGTTTATGACATTCTTTTGTATACCTTTATGTAATACTATAAATAGAGGATGGGAAGTGATATTGTATACACTTGAAAGATACTTGAATACATAGAAGAAATAAGATAGTTCTCTTTTCCTCTCTACATTTTTTGGCTATTTTCTTGTTTCATATTATTGCTTTGAGCTTAATTTTTAACACGTTATCAGCACGAAACTCTAACAAAGTGGAAATATAACTTATTTTTCGATGAAATTATAAATGGCCGACAACCTTGAATCAATTTGGTTGAGCCTGTGAAAATCTGGGCATTTCTTATGCCATATCAATGTTGTGTTTGCTTATGTTATACACGGAGTATCATTTTTCAGTTGCCATGAATTCTGCAATTAACTTACGTTAGTATTTAAGACTTGATTTAATTTGTGTTACTTAATAATTTAGTTGCATTTGTGCAAATGTATACCTATGAAGTACCTGCTTTCGAGTGACAAACAAGAGCATATTGCGATGTCTTGACATCATCTCCCATATGTACTGCTCCGACAGTTTGCAAGACAATATTATGGAACTGTTAACTATTGAGAAGGTTTCTAATTAATCTTAAAAACTAATAAGAATTTAAATTTATGTTGTGGTCAAAATAAACTTTGTACAATTAAAATACTTTTTATTCCCTTTATATTTGATCATGTGGTTGTTCGAACAATGTGAACTTTCATTAAAGTTCGAACAAAAAAATTGATTATTAGAAAGTAGTATATCATGAAAGGCTCAAGGGTGAGTCCATTTAGACTTATTATTCCATTCTATAAGGGTAAGACATCGGGTTTGAGTCCTGGTGCACTATGAAGATAAGAGATATTTGAGTCCCAATTCATTATGGCTTAACATGCCTTTATATGGGTAAGGCATTGGGTTTGAGTCCCAATGCACCATATTGATGATATAATGATGACTAAAGAAAACTAATGTATTTTTCATGAAAAAGCATGAAGTTTGTCCCACTTGATTTGCTTCATTCTTGAAATGAATGTAATAATGGTGTATAATAAGTCTAAATAAAGATAAGTGGTTGACAAATGAACGTGGGCGTGCCAAAGATCAAATAATAACAGTCATCATTTTGGTAATTGTAAAAAGGACAACAATAAGGGTTCTCAAAATGGTCCTTCAAAGTTGAAAGAATATGTATTAATGTGGTTTGTTAATACAAGACATGTTCACATGATTATAGTCCATTTGTTAAAAATATGACTTGGGATAAGCATTGTAAATGCATTCTCATTCCTGAAAGTGATTGTGAATATATATATATATATATATATATATATATATATATATATATATATGTGTGTGTGTGTGTGTGTGTGTGTGTGTGTGAGATTCAAATTATGCATAATGTATTTATGCATGGTTGAATAAATACTACAACTCACCTCTACGGGAGGTTTGAGAGAAAGAAAGATAATGAACATTACTGTATGGTTACATGAATATGTCATTGGTCGGGTACATGTGGTACACCAAAAATATTTTGCAATGTCTTATAAAAAGTTAATTAATGCAACATTAAAGCAATAAATGATTTTGTTTATGATGATTTTGACCATGACAATTATTATGATATGATTTTCTCCATCAAGGAGATATTCACCATATGGATGGTATGACAAAAGATCTTGTAGTACAAAATCAATTAAGAGCTCCAGAAGATCGAATTTGTTACTACCCGGATTAATGAAATTGTTCTTGACATTTATATAGTAGAAAGTCGCAAAAAGAAACTTTTTGAGTTTCAAATGTATTAGCCAAAAAGTGGTTGGCCTATTGAGACTATAAATGAAAGGAAGATTGATTATCTTTATATTACTATAACATACCGGTAAATATGAAAGGTTACCCGACTGTTCTTCTATTTGTAATACATATGTATAAGCATAATGATGGAATCACTTGCCACAAGTAAATTAGATATTTACTGAAATAAATATCAGTTAGCGTGATCGGTTGCCCATCTCGGTTCAATTATGATGCGAATTAATTGAGAATTCACATTAGCATATATTGAAGAAATAGAAGATTCTTTAAGAATTTTCTTGTGCTGCTTATTCTCGTGATATACCAGTTAAGGTTGTGATTGAATCCCTTAATTTTTGGAACGAATAAAACGTGATATATATGGGTCCAGTCACCTGTCATGTGGACTATTTACTATTATATAATTTTAATTGGTGCATCTATTGTATGGTCACATGTGCGTTTGCTATCAACTTGCAGTTTAGATTTTGCAAGGTTGATTGCTCAAATTATTAGAGCACAGTTCCAGAATATAAATTATGATAATTTATCTTGATAATGCTGGTTTAAATCCAACTTGGTTTAGCAGAAATTGTATGCCTCCAATTATAGCTAAACCATTGGTTATGAGATGTATTATGTAATATACAACAGTACTACGCATCTAGCCAAGTTATGATAAATTTTTCCTATCATAATTGGTTCAGGGTTAGGAACCAAATAATTTTCATCTAAAAATATGGATGTGTTGTATGATTTAATTGTTCCACCACAATACACAATGATGGGTCCCCAAAGAAAGTTGGGGATATAAATTGGTGATCCCAGCATTAGGGGGAGAAAATTGGCAGCTAAAAAGTGATACATGGAATGAATTATCATGAATACATCTAGATCCTCGTAGAAGAAAATGTGAACTTGAAGTTCAAGTGATAATTTATTTGCAAAATATTATCGGGCGTATTTGCTGATCCAAAGTTAAATGTTATATTTTAGTTGCCAATGCTCCAAATAGAATAAAGCTCATGATGGACATAGTCTATGGAACACATGAAACGTAATAGACAAGTCGGTTCCAAAGATGAAACTCCTTGAAGAAGTAGAGGAGCAAATGATAAAGATGGTCATCATACTATGCAGGCAAGTGCTCTGTAAGAGCATCATGACATAACACATTATAAGACCCCGTGGAAGAGGCTCAGGTACCTGAAAATAATGAGATCTCGGTAAGTTATGTCTTTATTGTGTGATGATGGAACCGATGTAAATGATCATCGATGATATTGTTGATTTAATATAGCTCTCAATATTATTAATATTGACGAGGATCTTGAGATCAAATCTGTCATAAAATTTGGATAGATGAATGATTGACCAAATAAAAAATGCGCAATGAAAATTGACTTCACCTGAGAAATATGAAGTTGGACGGATAATCCCAACACCTGAAAGTGAAATAAAAAATCAAGTCGATAGAAATAAAGAGAACTTGTGGCATAGGATTTTTCGTAATTATCCTGACATTAGTTAAATGGAGATATGTTCTCCTGGTGGATGAAATCATTTTCAGGTTTTAATTTTGACAATACATTTGATATGCATATAATGAAAATCCTTGAAGGATTTAAATTATTCTGAAGCATATTAAGGTTCCCAAGAAACTTATTAAATAAAGCTCCATCAAATCCTTATGTTGGATTAGACCAATCATGGCACACGTGATTTGTTTTTGTGTCTAGTGTAATTGGTGCACTAATGTATCTTGCTAGAATCATGAGTATAACAATATGCTAGCGATATATAGCCGTACTCCTATGTGGAGATATTAAAATACAATTAGTGTTATATTGCACAAGAAGTCCTTGATATATATTTGTTTATGCTAACAAATATTGTCAAGGTTATGTTGGTTATACAAATGCAGGTCATGATTTGTTGTTCAGATAATCTATTTGGTTGTGGAGGTAATGCAATATTATGATATTCAACAAGACTACAATTACATTGCAGATGATACTGCATGCACAACTCAATTAAAAGAAGGACTATCGAAGGAGACAAAATAAAATATATTTCACCAAAGTTCTATTTCAGACATGATTGATGTTCAACAAATTTGTTTAAGTGATAATTTAGCAAACTTCTTCACAAGGCATTGCCGACCTCAGAAATTGAGAGGTTGCTATACTAGATTGGAATTCATCGTCTCCGAAATATCAAGTGATATTTTTGACAGGGGGAGTGTAGCACGCGCTGCACTCTTTTTTCCTTAGCCAAGGTTTGATCCCACTGGGTTTTCTTGGCAATGTTTTAATGAGGCAGCAAGCAATGCGTACTACTAGATATGTGAACTCTTTTTCCTTCACTAAGATTTTTTCCCACGTGATTTTTTCTTAGTAAAGTTTTAATGAGACACATTATCTATGGACATCCAAGGAGAAGTGTTATAAATAATTATCTAATGGTGAATGTCCATAACTCATAAAGGAGTAATACCCACAACTCTTCTCCATTATCTCCATAACTCCCACTACTCCAATGCTTATGGAGTTATGGTTGTAACTCCCATACCTCCATAACCTCCCCGTGATTTTCCTCCATGATCTCAAATGTTTAATGTCATATTTATGACATTCTTTTGTATACCTCTATGCAATACTATAAATAGAGGATGAGAAGTGATCACGGGGAGGTCAATACTATAAATAGAGGATGAGAAGTGATATTGTATACACTTGGAAGATACTTGAATACATAAAAAAAAAAAGATAGTTATCTTTTCCTCTTTATATTTCTTGTCTATTTTCTTATTTCATATTATCACTTTAACCTTAATTTTTAACAATATTCATAATTAATGCTTAGTTCCACGGAACAATATCATTGTTCTAACATGTATATTTATTCTCTCGTAAAGAGATTTGAACACGCACCCCAAGTTGATGAAACTGATCAAAATCTAAGTGTGAGGTGTTTATGATTACTTCGACTACATTACCCAATGAATATGAGCAAAACCTGAATTCTGGAAGTTTCCTTTCAATTTAATAAACCTTTTTTTATTAATAAAGAAACCACTATAGTCTATAAGTGGCAGAAATAATTTTAATCGAAGAAGACTAGACCAATACCTATATTGATGATCTGAATATTTTTGTATGAACTTTACTTGGGGCCAGTATATACACTTAGGGCAAAAAAGGAAACTTACTCTTCACAGACCTAACAAAAAGTGCATATGTTTTCCGAGCCTTGCCTTTGACAGAGCAATAAACTAATGGTGAAATCAATCGACAATTATCTCAATCCCGATCGCCGCTTAATTTGAGGTTCTTTATATTCCACTTTGCTCACATTTAATTAAGTTTTAGTAATAAGTAGTTTATTATATTTGATCATTTCTACGTTTTGTTGTCAACTCTCCTTAGAATTGCACAAATAAAATTAAAATTTAAAAGACTCACTTTTAAAGGATTGAATAGCCTCCAAAATGGCTATTGAAATAGAGCCAAAATAAGTCTCAACAAGGAAAGTCGAATGGGCTGATTGTGATAAATCTTAGCGGATTTAACCGAATTGCGTCATAGTCCGCTAAAATTTGCTTTGGTCAAGATAAGCATGTCAAATTGACTAAGAATGAGTTATAGTACGTTATACTACAGCGTTCCCTAGCTCAAAATTTTTTCATCTATTTTTCTAACTTTTATAATTTGTTTAATTACCAAATGGAGCTGATAAAAGTTTCTTTTTGTTTACAACACTATAATTTGGGGTACATGTGCCGTTCAAATTGACCCAATCTTGTTGGTTGGATATCCGAACTTTCATCTTAGTGGTGAAAGTTGGATACCTCTTTTTCCACCAAAAAATATATAATAAAAAGAAATTTAAACAAAAAAGTAACATCTTGAATTATGCTTAAGTTAATACCATCTGACTGAATTTATGAAAATCAAAGTGTCCAAATTTGGAAGAATTAGACAAGTCTCGGCTTAATTCATGGCCCACACCCCCATGTTATTTACTTTGTTTTCCTCTGCTTGTATTCCTCCTGTCTGCCAATATGCATAAGCAATAGTATTCTGTAGACCCCAGTCAGCAGTTCCCAAAATCCCCCCCCCCCCCCCCCCCCCAATTAGAAGAGAGAAGGAATAGAATAATGACAAGCAGAATAAGTATATTCTCCCACCATTTCCGTTCATATTAATCTAAGAATTTTCTTATTAATCGCTAAAAGAAAAAAGAATAATACGTCTAATTGTATGTGGGTGAAACCGGGCCCATGGGACACCCCGATTTCCAATAAGGTAAATCGAGCAAGAAACGTGATGATAAGAAACCGAAATCGAGGCGAGAGTCTCATCGATCCAGGGTCCGGGGGAATAATGCCCACCCTCGGGAATATCGGGGCCATGACCCCGAGATTGGTCCGAATCCCAAATACTTCAGAGAACGTTGTCAGGCAACCGAGCACGATTAACAGAAGATAGTGATATTATTGACCAGCCGAGTATCACGGCGTGGATCTCAGCACGTACTAACGGAAATATGGTGGTTAGTTAAACGAAAGATTTTTAACTTTTATGGAATTGTACCTAGGGTAGGACTCCCCTACTATATAAAGGGAGATCTCATTATTCATTAGATATTGCAACACGCATATCAAGGCAATATACTATTATTTTCTCTATTATTCAAAGTTCTTATTCTTGTTCATCAGTGCTTGGTCATTGTGAGTCCAGGATCGAGGACGAATATTTCATTAAGACTGTTGTTAAGTCCGGAATATCCCTCCTCAAGTGGTCTGATAATTTATTACCTCCTTTATCCGTTTAATCTAACGTAACTTATTGTTTGTATCGAATTAATCCATGTATCCTTAAACCACAAAAAAAATTAATTATTATCCATTTTTAGGGTAAACAGTTTGACGCCCACCGTGAGCTAAGGATAATAGTAGCAGTTTGATACAAATTCCATAACACACCCTATTTTTCACTTGTTCTTTGAAGTCTTTAATTTCAGGTCAAAGCTTAAATTGCTGAACTCCCAATCTGCCCCTTTGAACGTGGATGCTGAGTTTGGACACCAAGACGAGAACAAGTGGTACCCAGTAACGAGGTGCCCCATGTTGACCCCAACGGAGTTCCGGTCGTGGACCCGATCAACGCTAACTCACATATGGCCATCAATGCAAACTTGCCTACCGATCCTGAGAATAGTATCCGCGGGGGAGTCTGATCGGTAGCCCAAAATACACATGATGGTGAAGGTGATGGGATCAACTTGCAAGTAATCTTCAAAATATTGCAGGCTTAACAAGCAGCGATAGCCCAGTTGCAAAACTAGAGACGCACCCCCAACAGAGTCGAACCTGAACCATCCCGGAAAAACGCTCGCAAAAATGAACCAATCGTAGAAAGGCTGAGTAAAGCTGAACCCCGGACCAACACCGAGATCATAAAGATGCTTGAGGAACAAACAAAACGGGTGGAATCGGGATAAAAAAAAACGAAGCCAATGACAAAATAGTAGAAACCAACAATTCCCGGGTCGACCAAATCCCAGGAGCACCACCGATATTGAAGGGCCTGGATTCCGAGAAGTTATTTCAAAAACCTTTCCCTCCGAGCGTAGCTCCGAAGCCGATCCCAAAGAAGTTCTACATGCCCCAAATTCCTAAGTACAACAGAACAACTGACCCAAATGAGCATGTGACCTCTTACACGTGCACCATCAAGGGCAACGACTTGAAGATGATGAGATCAAGTCCGTCCTGCTGAATAAGTTCGGAGAGACCTTGTCAAAAGGAGATATGATATGGTATCACAACTTACCCCCTAATTCTATTGACTCGTTTGCTATACTTGAAGACGCCTTCGTAGAAGCACACGCCGGGCCAGCAAGGTCAAGACCAGGAAGTCAGACCTTTTCAAAGTGAAGCAAAGAGATAATGAAATGCTCAGGGAATTTGTGTCCCAGTTTCAAATAGAACGAATGGACCTGCCTCCGCTCGCGAACAATTGGGCCATTCAAGCCTTCACCCAAGGACTCAAGGTTAGAAGCTCATTGGCTTCACAACAGTTGAAGCAAAATCTGATAGAATATCCGACGGTAACTGGGGTTGACGTCCATAACTGGTACCAATCAAAAATTAAGGTCGAAGATGATCATCTTCGGGCCCTTTCCGGAATCGTTTATCCCATCAGAGCTAGTGACAGATCCAAAGAGACATTGATCCTAAACCAAGATCAAATAGAGACCGATATCAACCACACAATGGAGATCGAAGAGGTAATGGGCCTGAACGAAACCTTGTGAGAAGTGAAAGGAGAAGTGACTGAGGTCAAAATAACCGGGGACTCATGAGAAAAAGTGATTTTGACAGGCCCATCAGTCCCAAGGAAGCACCGAGGTTATCAGAGTACAACTTCAACGTCGATGCTGCTGCCACTGTATCTGCCATCGGACGCATCAAAGACACCAAGTGGCCTCAACGTTTATAGACCGATCCTGCCCAAAGGGACCCTAACCTAATGTGTAAATATCATGGCACTCACAGCCACATAACTGAAGACTGCAGACAACTGAGAGAGGAAGTAGCTAGGTTATTCAACAACGAACACCTCCAAGAGTTCCTGAGCGATCGAGCCAAAAATCATCTCAGGAATAGGGAATCCAATAAGCAGGTCAAGAAGGAGGAACCTCAGCACGTCATTAACATGATCATCAGTGGGGTTTACGTCCCCTAGGGGCCGATGTTTAAGTGCACCAAAGTGTCCATTACAAGGGAAAAATAGACTCGAGATTACGTGCCAGAAGGAACCATATCTTTCAACGACGAGGACGCCGACGGCGTCGTGCAACCGCACAATGATGCACTGGTAATATCTATACTCATAAATAAATCTCGAGTTAAGCATGTGTTAATTGATCTAGATAGCTCGACCAATATCATCAGATCGAGGGTCATAGAACAACTGGGTCTACGAGCCCAAATTGTGCTTGCAGTCCGAGTTCTAAACGAATTCAACATGGCATGTGAGACCACTAAAAGGAGATAAACCTACCAGTGAAAACTGCCTGATTCGTTCAGGAAACAAAGTTCTACATGATCGAAGGAGATAGAAGATACAATGCTCTGTTCGGGAGGCCATGGGTTCACAACATGAGGGCGGTGCCCTCGACACTACACCAGGCGTTTAAATTCCCAATACCGGGAGGGATAAAAACAATTTATGGAGAACAACTGTACGTAAATAAGATATTCGTAGTCGAAGAGATGGTCTTGATATCTGCAATCTCGACATCAAAGAACCTGAGTTTGATCACCAAGGAAGAAACCAAATAGCAACCACCGATATTGGCCCCGACCAAGCCGGAAAGGCAGGGGATGAGCGAGGTTGACGACTACGGAGTTCCCAGGTATTTCATAGCCCCCAACAATACCGATGCCACCAAATCAACGGTCGATGAGCTGGAGAAAGTCATATTGATCGAGCACCTGCCCGATTGGAAGGTATACTTGGGCATAGGATTAAGTTCCCAGCTCAGGAAAAAACTCATTAAATTCCTTATAGCTAACATAGATTGTTTTGCCTGGTCCCACCTTGATAGAACGGGGATCCCGCCGGAAATAACTACTCACAAGCTGAGCCTAGATCCAAAGTTCCACCTCGTCAAACAGAAAAGGAGGTCTGAGTCCGAAGTCAAGCATGTGTTCATCAAAGACTAGGTATATAAACTCTTTGAAATAAGATCCATTCGGGAAGTTAAGTACCTGTATTGGTTAGCAACGTAGTAGTAGTCCCTAAGAAGGGGAATAAATTAAGAATGTGTGTAGACTATAAAGACTTGAACAATTCATTCCCCAATGACTCTTTTCCTTTGCCCAACATCGATTGCATGATCGACGCGATGGCCGGCCACGAGATCCTCAGCTTTCTCGATGCTTATTCAGGGTACAAACAAATTCGGATGGACCCGGGCGACCAGGAAAAAACATACTTCATCACTAAATACGATACCTACTGATATAACATAATGTCATTTAGACTAAAAAAATGCCGATGCCACTTACTAATGCCTAGTAAATCGGATGTTCAAAGAGCAAATAGGAAAATCAATGGGGGTTTATATTGACGATAGGTTAGTTAAGTCCCAACGAGCAGAGGACCATTTGAAACATTTGCAGGAAACTTCAACATATTGAAGAAATACAATATGAATCTAAACCTAGAGAAATGTGCATTCAGAGTCGGGTCCGGGAAATTCCTCGGATTCATGGGGTCCAACCAGGGAATCGAGATCAATCCCGATAACATCAAGGCCATAAAGGACATTACCATGGTAGACAATGTTAAGGTCGTTCAAAGGTTAACCGGGCGCATAACAGCCTTGGGTCGATTCATTTCAAGGTCCTCCGATAAGAGCCATCGGCTCTTCTCGTTATTTAAGAATAAAAATAACTTCTCATGGACCCCGGAGTGCCAACAAGCCTTGGAAGAACTCAAGAGTTACCTTTTGAGCCCGCCTTTGTTTCATACTCCGAAGGCAGACGAGCAGTTGTACCTGTACGTAGCGGTATCTAAGATATTGGTAAGTGGAGTCCTGGTCCGGGAAGAGGAAGGTACATAATTCCTTATTTATTATGTTAACATGACTCTAGGCGAGATCGAAACTAGGTATCTTCAACTGGAAAAATTGGCGCTTGCTTTGCTAAGCGCCTCTAGGAAGTTAAAATCGTATTTTCAATGCCATCCCATACGTGTCATGACTACTTACCCATTGAGAAACATAACGCATATGCCCGAGCTCTCGGGAGGATTGGACCAATGGGCCGTGGAAATCAGCAGATATGATATCAAATATCAACCCCGAACCGCTATCAGATCTTAAATTTTGGAGGACTTCGTGGCCGACTTTATGCTGGTCCTAATACCCGAGGTCGAAGGGGAATTGTTATTGAACTCGGGGAATTCATCAGGGATCTGGAACCTTTTTACGGACGGTGCCTCGAACTCAAAGGGGTCCGGACTTAACATCGTGTTGAAGCCTCCGACGGGTAATGTAGTTAGGAAATCTATTAGAACTGTAAAATTGACAAATAACGAGGCCGGGTATGAGGCAAAGATTGCAGGTCTCGAACTGGATAAAATTCTTGGGGCCGAGATGATTGAAGCTAAGTGTGATTCCCTCATTGTGGTGAACCAAGTCAATGGGATGTTCGAAGTCAAAGTGGAGCGAATACGAAGGTACCTGGATAAACTACAGGTACCTCGGTTCAAGGAGTGGCGATGTTTTAGACGTCAATACCACACAATTATACAAGTTAATTGTGAGGTACCCAATTTTTCGAGTGCTATCTCAATAGAAGAACCTGGTTCTTCTTGATGTACTTACTTCTACTGTTGCGGAATATTAAAAGCAGT
The DNA here is from genome assembly GCA_005239525.1 of Nicotiana knightiana. Lineage (NCBI taxonomy): Eukaryota > Viridiplantae > Streptophyta > Magnoliopsida > Solanales > Solanaceae > Nicotiana > Nicotiana knightiana. The sequence continues at coordinate 148,504 of ML376985.1, forward strand.
AAAGTAAAAACACAGAGATTTTTACGTGGAAAACACCTGGCTCAAAAGGTGAAAAAACCACGACCTACTCCTCAGTAGGATTTGCTCAAACACTTCACTAAAAACTCTGAGCCAAACGGACTTACAAAATAAACTCTTTTGTAATCCTAGGACTAACTCTAATCCCTTTGTAGTAACTAGCCCCTAGCTAATTTCTACAAGCCTCAAGTTAACTCTAACTTGAACAATGCGTACCTATTACAATTGCTTCTATGAAAGCTGAAAAGATACAATATTAAAACTCCTATTACAATCAACTAGACTAAATAATTAATCAGATGTAACTGTAGCCTTTAAATCGCACAATGATTCTGCTAGCAAAATAACTCTTGGAACTTTGCTTTCATATTTTGATTCACTTCAGCTTTTGTGCGTGTGGAATTCCAGCAGAAATACATCAAGTATTTATAGAGTCAGTTGAGCTTGTCGTCCAATTCTAGTCCAACTCTACCTGGGTGAACAAATTCGTACCAAACTCAACTTCCTTTCTTTTGTTACTTTCCTTGCTGAATTCGACTTCAATCTTCTCATCAGTTTGCAACCATTTCGCATTAGGAGACAATCTCTTGGTTCATTGATATTTCACATTCACAAATATCTCCTATGCATATACGGCTCATGTGCCAGCTATTCAGTTCAAGATGTGTGCTCTGATGGACATGGTTCAACTGGTCAACCATTTGTCAATCTTCAAAACTATGCAGTGACATGGGTCAACAAATTCCCCCTTTTTGATGATGACAAACTCTGTTCTTAATCCTGTATACCCTTTAAACACTTTGTATGATTTTAAGCATTAGTCATAGAGAAACCAGGTTCATTAGGTTATAAATATCACTTTGAATTTTTTTTGAAAAAGTTCAGCACATGTCTTCCCCCTTTTGGCATCATCAAAAAGTTTGAAAAATGATACACTTACCAGATTTATTATTTATTACTCATGGCCATTGAGGCCATTGCAGGTGCAAAGCATGATTAATCAACACAAGAAGCCAATAAATGTTAGCTAACTAAGAAATTGAGACAAGTCAATAACTAGAAGCAAAATTCATTTATTAGTAACGATTATCAACCACCATACAGAAAAACAAAAACAAACCAACCATGAGAAAAAAGCAGAGTAAAAATAACTGAAACTGAACAACTGGTCTAGAAATGGGGTTTGGAAGCTCTAGACAACCTAAGGATGGGAAGGTGCAGAGGAGGTTGTGGTCTTGGATTGTAGGAGAGAAAGCATCAACTTAAGAACACCCTCGTTCTTTTCTTTCTCTTTTGCTACTTCATCCCTAAGAGCATCCTGCTCAGCTTCAACCTCAATCACACGAGACTTCAAATTAAGGATCTCCATATCCTTGATCTCCTTTTCCTGCACTAGAGTTCTAACTTTGCTGTTGACTGGTTGCTTCCTAGATGAACCAGGTTCATCCATAGGAACATTGATATTGTAGTCACATGTCAGCAAAGTTTCCTTCCCGAAATAGTCATTGGCAATAGCCATCTCAGCCTTCTTCACTGAAACCCTAAAATGTGCAAGCACTGCTGTCAGAATGAAGCCATATGGAATTGCGTGTGCTTTGGTTCCATTCACAACTCTGTCAAAGAGTTGGATGATGAAAGCCAACATATTTATTTGCTTTCTCCAGTACAAGCACTCCATCAAGGTCAGATCCATATAATTTGCAATGTGCCTTCTTTCTTGTCTAGGCAGTAGGAACTTAATGACGAACTCGAAGAGTAGCTTGTGCTCTGGCTTCATTTCACTCTTGAAGACCGGCCTGGGTTCAATCTCCTTTTCATTATCACTGAATAATCTGGTGATGTTGATTGCTGAGGCATCCCATCTAGACAAGGCCATCTTTGCCTTGTGTAGTCCTCATAGCCCTCAGTTGGTATGTTCAAAATAGCACCCAGTTCTTTAGCATCAAAGGAAACTTCAATTCCTTTGACCATGAAGGTGACCCTGCCTTCCTTGGCAATCGCATTTCCCATGAATTCTACCAACTCAGCCGTTACCAGCCTACCTTCTATGCGAAGGACCATGTCCTTCCACCCCTGCACCTCCAGTGTCTCCAGCAGATTTTGCATTCCAGGCTCCTCTAGATCCTTCATCAGCTTACCCTTCAGTGTTTTTCTCTTTCCAAACATGGTAACTCTGTCAGTCACCTCTCCTATTTCCTTCTCCTCCTCTCCACTAAAGTCTGCATCATCATCCTCTTTCTCAACAATTTTCACTTTCTTTGGCTTTGGCCCTGGTCCTCTTAACAGATCTTGTTGGTGTGACAGACATTCTAGCTGACTTCTTTGAAGAAGCCTTAGCCTTTGTGGGTTTTGGTGTCTCATCCACACCTGGAGTAGGCTGCTCCTCCTATTGGACCAGGTCCAATGTAATCTCTTCAATCTCAATAGCCTCAACAAGCTCTCCAATTTTTGCTTTTCCCTTTGCTGCCCTCTTCTTCTTGCTCTCTTTCAGAGCCTTTTCCAATTTCTCTTCTTCGTCTCTCACAGTGCTACGAGTAGCTCTTACTTTTGGAGCAGGAACACCAGCAACTTCAGAAACTTTTCTTTTCTTTGAAGGAACTGGATGAGTTGCCTTCTTGGACTTCTAAGTCCTCCTTTTCTTGGGGTTATAGGACTCCCCCAGTTTCTTCAGCCTTTCAGCCGATATTTCTTCCCCAGATGAAACAGGTTCATCTGTTCCTTTCTTCAGACTTGCAAGACCTGCTATATCCTCCTCAACTATGTGTCCCCCTAAATCTATGGCATTTTCTCCAACAGTTTCAGGAATGGGACCACAGATAACCAGCGTGGTACCATCCTCCCCAGATCCCCTCTCAACTTCTTTTCCCTCTCTCTCAAGGATTATTTCTTTTCTACCACCCCTCTGCCTTTTAGGCACTTCAACATCAATAACAGACCCAACCAACACGAATCTTTTCTCAGCAGAAGCAAATTTAGAATTGATTTCAGGATTACCTTTTTCAGAACTGGTTGAACCAGGTGCTTCTTCCTATTGGCTGATTTAAAAGATTCACTAGACGAATCTGACTTAGTACCTTTGTCCGCTTTAATAAGACCCTCCAAGAATTTTTACCTGGTCCCAGAAGCAACAGATTTCCGAGCAAGAACTTTGACACGACGGTTCTTGGGGGCAGGAGTAGGGTTTGGAGTGGGTTCAGGAATGGGTGTATTTTCAGGGGTTGACGAAATTTCTGGTGATTGAGAACTGTATACAGATGGAGAATTGGAGAAAGATTCAGAATGTCCTCCATCGTAATCATGATTAGGTGATGAATTAGAAGAAGAAGCTGGTGGTGGTGAAGACATGAATATGTAGTGTTAGGAAGAAAAGGCGTGTAATCAATTTTGGTTTGTGTAGAATGAGTTGAACTTGGTTTGAAGGTTGATTTACGAAGAGAAGAGTAATGATGACCTTTTATAAGATGTGGCTAGGGATATTTCAACATGCAAAATGTGTACTCAAGTAGGAGTCTAATCGCCGAAGGACTGACTTGATTAGACATTTAATTTCCCCCTAAAACTAGGCTAATTAAGTGAAGACTGGACTTCTTGAAACTGGTTCAATTACAAAGTATTTGAATTTGAACCAATTATGGAAAGAATCCTGCTCATGTATGACTATAATTGAATTAATATATGGAGAAGAGTACGTACCTCGTCAGTCAGATGAATCAACATGGATGAACCAGGTTCATCATGTTAGAAATCTTTAAATTGCCTCAATTTACAAAGTTAGATAAACATCATTAGTATCCAGGGAATCATATTAATACATGGCACAAGAGTATGGCAATAAAGACATGATGCTGAGCAATTATTAATATAATTAAGTACCTAATTAAAACTTTCTAGCCAATTTTTTTTTCATTTTTTCAATTTTTTTTTTCGAATATTTTTTTCCAATCAGGTTCTTAATCATCCCTAATTCCAGCCCGTTTCTCTCAAAATGCTCCCTACTAAGTGCTTTAGTGAATATATCAACAATTTGATGATCAGTAGCACAAAATTCGATTGAGATCATTCCTTTCTCATAGTTATTCCTTAGGAAATGGTGCCTAACATATATGTTCTTAGTTCTCTTATGATGAACCGGGTTCTTCGTCATACTAATTGCACTAGTGTTGTCACAGAAAATAGGAATGCATCCCACATCAATACCAAAATCCATGAGTTATTTCTTGATCCATAGCAACTGGGCACAACATGAGGTTGCAACCACATATTCAGCCTTAGCAGTAGACAGGGCTACTGAATTTTGTTTCTTGGTAGCCCAAGACACAAGGCATGAACCCAGAAAGTGAGCCATACCTGAANATCCCAGATCTCTTTGGCAGTGGTGTAGCTTTGGATTCTGCTGCACTCATCTGGACCTAGTCCACACACTAGCCACTTTTTGGCCTTTGCATTCTTCTCCCATTTATTCAAATCCTCAGCAGCGCAATCAACTCTAATCTTTGGTATATCTATACCTTCAGCAGTCTTCATCATGGTAGCTAGAGGACCATCAGTGACTATGTCCCAGAGTTCATAGTCTTCTCCAATCAGGTGGTCCTTCATCTTGTTTTTCCACCAAGAATAATACTGGCCATTGAAGAGTGGTGGCCTTGCAGTTGATTGACCTTCCCAATTTTCCAGGTGGTGCACTCATCTTGATCTTCTCCAAGGTGTTATCCTTTCAAGTATAACCTCCTCTGATACCAATTGATGTTTTAGACGTCAATACCACACTATTATACAAGTTAATTGTGAGGTACCCAATTTTCGAGTGCTATCTCAATAGAAGAACCTGGTTCTTCTTGATGTACTTACTTCTACTGTTACGGAATATTAAAAGCAGTAAAGTAAAAACCCAGAGATTTTTACGTGGAAAACACCTGGCTCAAAAGGTGAAAAAACCATGACCTACTCCTCAGTAGGATTTTCTCAAACACTTCGCTAAAAACTCTGAGCCAAACGGACTTACAAAATAAACTCTTTTGTAATCCTAGAACTAACTCTAATCCCTTTGTAATAACTAGCCCCTAGCTAATTTCTACAAGCCCCAAGTTAACTCTAACTTAAACAATGCATACCTATTACAATTGCTTCTATGAAATCTGAAAAGATGCAATATTAAAACTCCTACTACAATCAACTAGACTCAATAATTAATCAGATGGAACCGGTTCTTCTAGTTGAACTGTAGCCTTTAAATCGCACAATGATTCTGCTAGCAAAATAACTCTGGGAACTTTGCTTTCAGATTTTGATTCACTTCAGCTTTTGTGCATGTGGAATTCCAGTAGAAATATTTTAAGTATTTATAGAGTCAGTTATTGAGCTTGTCGTCCAATTCTAGTCCAACTCTACCTGGATGAACAAATTCGTATCAAAGTCAACTTCCTTTCTTTTGTTACTTTCCTTGCTGAATTCGACTTCAATCTTCTCATCAGTTTGCAACCTTTTCGCATTAGGAGACAATCTCTTGGTTCATTGATATTTCACATTCACAAATTATCTCCTATGCATATATGGTTCATGTACCAGCTATTCAGTTCAAGATGTGTGCTCTGATGGACCTGGTTCAACTGGTCAACCATTTTTCAATCTTCAAACCTATGAAGTGACATGGGTCAACAAGTGGACCCTGCAACATGTACCTCGAGATCAAAACAGTGAAGCCGATGATTTTGCTAAGTTGGGATCGTCGGTTGATGACGATGAGTTCAGCTCGCGAATGGTCGTTCAAACTCATGAAATCGACAGTGGAAGAAAGCCATGCTGAGATAAACTCGACAGGATTAACCTGGGACTGGAGAAACAAGTTAATAAATTACCTGAAGATTGGGAAGCTTCCCTCGGATATCAAAGAATCAAGAGCTGGGCGCATAAAGGCATCTAGGTTCAGCCTATCCAAAGAAAACACCCTATTTAGGAGAACGTTCGATGGCCCACTCACCATATGTCCGGGGACCAGGAGATACTGAATATGTCTTTAGGTAAGTTCAGTAAGGCACATGCGGGAATGATTCAGGTGCCAAATTGTTGGTTCGTACGATAATCAGAGCCGGCTACTACTAGATCGACATGGAGAAAAATGCCAAGGAGTTCGTGCAAAAATGCGACGGATGTCAGAGGCATGCACCGATGATTCATCAGCCGGGGGAGCTACTACATTCGGTCTGGTCACCCTAGCCATTCATGAAATGGGGAATGGACATCGTCGGTCTCTGCCACGGGCACCCAGTAAGGATAAATTTATATTATTTGTGACTGACTATTTATCTAAATGGGTGGAAGCCCAGGCAATTGAGAAATTCACGGAGAAAGAATTTATTGATTTTATTTAGGACCACATAATATGTCGGTTCGGAATGGTGGCCAAGATCGTCAGTTCATCGGTAGTAAGGTGAGCAAATATTTCGAGGACCATAAGATCAAAAGGATCCTATCATAACCCTATCACCCTAGTGGGAATGGGCAGCGTAGTCTACGAACAATACCATACTCCAAAACCTTAAGAAGAGATTGACCGACACCAACAGAAAATGAAAGGAAATTTTTCCCGAAGTCGTGTGGGCATATTGTACGACCTCAAAATCTAGTATCGGGGCCATCCCGTTCTCGCTGGTCTGCGGTGCTGAATCGCTAATAACGATCGAAGTAAGATAAACGAGTTTCAGGTTCCAATAAGCGACCAAAGAGTCAAACGATGAGGCCATGAGCATGAGCATGGAACTATTGGACGAGAGGCGCGAGGCCGCCCTCGTCCGGTTAGCCACCCAAAAACAACAGATTGAAAGGTACTACAACTAGAGGGCCAACCTCCGACACTTCAATATCGGGGACTTGGTGTTAAGAAAGGTGACATTGAACACCTGGAACCCGAACGAAGGGAAGCTGGGACCGTATCTGGAAGGTCCATATCGAATTATTGTGATTACTGGCAAAGGATCATATAAACTCGAAGCAGCGAACAGTGAGCGACTACCGAACAACTGGAATGTAACCCACTTAAAATGATTCCACTGATAAGGTACGACCTCATCCATTCTTTTCAATACATATATTAGGAATTAGACTAACAATTGCAGGCAACGACCAAAGAATGATGCAGCTATTAGGCCCGAAAGCACGCGTTGCACTCTTTTTCTTTGAACTGATTTTGTCCTAAATGGGTTTTCCGGCAAGGTTTTTAACGAGGCAATAGTAGATTGTGCTAACTTAGAATTGAAGTCCGATTATGAACCATAGTTGAGGGTCGCATCAATAGTATCCAAGCCCTCTTAACAATAAACCTTGAATACTAGGGGCCAATGACCGCGTCCAAATGCACACCTCTAAAAAGGTATGAAACGGTCGTTTGCAATTATAGTAACCCAACTAAGGGTCGGGGTCGAATCCACAGGGAGTCAATTTGGGAGTTAGGGGTATATATTTTAATGCGCGTGATTGAATTATCTTGATTTTTATTTCCACAAAAATGTTTTTTTTTCTATTTCTAATTTTACACTAAAGATTGGAGAATAAAGAAAAAAGATTTGGAATAATTTTTTTTTGAGGTTTTTCAAATATGTAAAAAGCCTAGGGCTGTGGCCATTATCTAGGTGTTTGCCTAATGGGATAAATACCTTAATGTTTGCTTTGTTGATCGGGGTGTATTATAGCTATCAACTCTCAATTATCCACTCGATACCTCTCGTTCAGAGATTGGTTTCGCCCAATTTGGCTTTCTCAACACCAAATGGGTATCACATAATACAATTGATAAAAGCTCAAGTCGAGTTATTGCTATCTCTAGGTTGATCCCTTTAATTAGGTTAATCCATCTCTAAATTGACCAAATTCCTTGTTAGCCAAGTTTTCCTAGACTAAGTGTCTTTTTCTCAAGTAGAGACTAAGTCAAATAGGCATGAACTAATGTTTGCAACCATTAATTATGCAAATTAAAGCATGAACTAGGCTAAATAATAAACACCCAGTCGTAAACAAACACTAAATTAGATACCCATAAGGTTTACACACTTGGGCTGGGTCACAACCCTAGTAAAAATCAAGCTACTCATGCTTGGGTTTGAAGAAAAAGAAGAAGAAAGACTAATTAAAATCATAATGTAAGCTTAAAATAATAAAATATATTATAAAATACACTAAAATAAAGAAAACATCCAAAAGAGGCAAAGAAAAATGGCTACAGTATGTCAAAACTTGACCTAATTTCTTGAAACTCTTCTATTTATACAAGTCAGAAAATCTCGGACAAAGCTGTCACTCGGGAGGTTCTACGGCTGCAAAATTCCATGTACGATCTGCATACTTCTTCATCTAGCAGGAACTAGGATTCTGCGGCCACACAATTTTGAACTGTGGTTGCGAGGCAATATTTCTGGGGTCCGCAGATTAGAATTGTGTCCGCAAGGCACTCTTCTGCGGTTCGCAAGAGTATGATTGCGGTCGCAATACAACATTTTGCGGCTACAAATCTTGTGCTGTCCGCACTTCAATGAAGCTCTGGGCTTGGTCTTTTTGTCATCTCTCTAATCTTGATCTTAAGCCAATATTTTGCGGCCGTACAATTTATGTGCGACCCGCAATGCCTACTAACTGGTCCTTCTTTAATTGCGGCCGCTGATGGAATTCTGCCGATCGCACATTTGATTCTTTTGTGCCCTTTAATATGTTGTGCTTAGACTGCTCTTTTTTGAGTCATATTTCATCTCGGGGGTCCAACTTCCAACATTCCTGCAATTTTGTAGATTTCATTAGTTTCGGGTTCAATATTCAATACTCCCCATTTCATTGTTGGATGAACTAGGATCATGGGAAGGATAATGAGGCGGGTTGCTCGATTGTTGATACATCGGGGGCCTTTGAAAACCTGACCCCCGATTGCCTTGATTATTGCTCCATCCGCCTTGGTTGTTACCTCCCCAATTGCCTTGATTATTGTTGTTATGCCAATTCCCTTGATTGTTGACACCACTCCAATTTTCTTGATTGTGAGAATTCCAATTGCCTTGATTATTTTGAGGTCGCCATTGTTGTTGTAATGGGCCTTGGAAGTTGTTTCTTTTCCCTTAAAAGTTGTTCACATATTGTACCTCCTCTTCTTGGTCATTTTAAGAGTCATCTTGATCAAACCCACTATCTTCTTGCACAAAAGTTTCTACTCTATGTTGCACTTGTGGTCCCTTTTGTGATGACCCAAAAGGTCATCTCGTATATTTCTAGCTAATTCTATGTTCCAAGGTCGTGAAAAACTCCTTCTATATCACCTTGATTTGCGTGCGCAGCCCGGGCATGTAGCCGGGAAGCCTTTATGTGAAAACTGATAAAATGATAATTTTTGTGATTAGAAATTTGAATAAAGTTGACTTTGGTCAACATTTTTGGTAAACGGACCCAGACCCGTGATTTAATGGTCCCGGAGGGTCCGTAGGAAAATATGGGAGTTGGGTTTATGCCCGGAATTGAATTTCGAGGTCCCAAGTCCGAGAAATGAATTTTTAAAGAAAATTATTTTCTAAAAAATATAAAGGTTTTTGAAAATGAAATTTGAGGTAAAACCTGTGGTATCGGGCCCGTATCTTGGTTCCGGAGCCCGGAACAGGTTCTATATGTTTTATATGTGTTATCTGTGAAATTTGGAAATAAACGAACTTCGTTTGGCGTGATTCAGATAAAAAATGGAATAATTGAAGTTTAAAGAAGTTTTGAGAAATTTCATTGATTTTGGGGTTTAATTCGATGTTTATGATGTTATTTTGGTGATTTGATTACTCGAATAGCTCCGTAGGATGTTTTTGAGGTTGTGTGCATATTGAGTTTTGAGTCCCGAGGGTTCGGGTGAGTTTCAGGTAGGTGTCGGGGTGTGAAAACATAGAAAAATCTGGTGTCTAATGCTGTCATCTAGTGTCTGGCCTTTTATGCTATGCGAACGCACAGGTATAAGTGCGAGCGCACAACACTGTCATAGTAGGGGGTGGGGTTTTTCTGTGCGAATGCGGAGCACTAGAAGGTTACTCTACGCGAACGCACGTGAAGGGGTGCGGACGCATAGGCCTAGAGGGGACCTCGATGTCAATTTCCCTGTGCGAACGCGGACCCACAACCACAAATGCATAGGCCAGAGTATCCAAACCTTCGCGAATGCGACCTGGGGCCGGCGAACACGGAGAGTAATTTTGCCCAGTCATTTTTAAATATCCAAAACAGAATCCAATACGGGAATTTTACCATTCACAAACTTCTTCTTCTTCACTCCTCTTGGGCGATTCTTGGGAGACTTCTTCAACATAATCTCTTAGGTAAGTAATCTTTAACTCGTTTCCTTCCATTTTCATCAACATTCTATTAGATTCTAGGCCTAAAATCATGAAATCAAAGGTAGAAATTGAGGTTTGGGGTACAGTTAGGGCTTTTTGATTATTTGGGAATTTGACCTCGTTTTGGGGTCGGATTTCAAAACAAATTATATATTCGGGCTCGTGAGGGAATGGGTAATCGGAATTTGTAAAATTTATCGGGTTCCGAGGTGCGGGCCCGGGGGTCGACTTTTGGGTCGATTTTTATAATTTTGTAAAGATTGAAACTTTATTATTCGTAATAGTTCTTTATACGTTGTATGTGTATTTTGAAGTTGTTTTAGTTGATTGTGAGCCGTCCGGAGGTCTTTCCGCCCGAGATGTCTTTTTTTGAGTACCGGGTTGTCGTCTTTGAGGTAAGTATCTTTCCTAACCTTGTGTGGGGGAACTACCCCTTGGGATTGAGTCTTCCTTGTTGATTGTAGTCCGAGTATGCGAGGTGACAAGTGTGTACTCGTACTTATTTGTAATCAGATTTCCCTTTTAGGATTCGTAGATTCTTATATTACCTGTGTATGAATATCCTTGGTTGTTAATTTAATCTCATCCTGTTTAAATTAGAATTACTTGTTTTTGGATTCTTTTATTGGCTATTTGACTTTACCTGACTTAACTAAATATTCTACTTCTCTTATCGTCATGCTATATTTTCTTCCTAGCTTGCCTAATTGATTATAATTAGTTTCATCTAGACTTATATTGACTAGCCGTAGTTGGAACATCATTGTTATTATATGACTATTCCCTAAAGCTCCACTTAGGTCTAATTATTAGACATTTATGTTATTGGTATTTCCTTGATGTTGCCTATTACTGGGACTTTGTTTAAGCTGAGTGTTATTCCGTGAAGTTAACTGTTTAGGTGAGATTGGTTATAGCTGTTTCCCTTGCTGGGATGTTATGGTTTCTGTTACTGTTTATGCTGTTAATGATGTGGTTTGTATTGTTGACTCCCTTGCCGGGGTGTGATAGTTTCTATTAGTGTTTATGATGTTAATGATATTGTTTGTACTGTTGACTCCCTTGTCGGGATGTTGTGGTTTGTATTACTGTTTATGTTGTTAATGATATTGTTTGTACTATTGACTCCCTTGCCGGGATGTTGTGGGTTCTATTACTGGTTATGCTGTTAATGATATTGTCTGTATTGTTGACTCCCTTACCGGGATGTGGTGATTTATGTGTCATATTGTTGGGTTTTCCTTGCCAAACTGTTGTTCTTGAAATTGTTTGGGTGAGGAAGAGTGTAAAGCACGAAGGGTGATGCCGTGTATTGTGAGGATGAGAGTGTTAAAGCACGAAGGGTGATATCGTGCCATGTTGTGATATTAAAGCACGAAGGATAATGCCGTGTCGTATCTATTTATTTATTGTGAGAATGAGAGTAAAAGCATGAAGGGTGATGCCGTGCACTTGTTATGGTGAGAATGAGAGTAAAGCACGAAGGGTGATGCCGTGCACTTGTTTTGGTGAGGATGAGAGTAAAAGCACGAAGGGTGATGTCGTGCACTTGTCTTTGCATTTGTTGTTCTAAATTTGGATATTCCTACTGATCTCTTACTGCAATTATTGGCAAGATTTGATATTCCTCCTGTATGGCATGGTAATTTCTGAGTTACAGACTGAGTTCCGGTGGATAAATCTTGAGGAGATTTTGATCAAGGGATTTTATTGAAAAGTATCATTGAAAAAGCAATGGTTTGAAATGGTTATATTTGAATGACTTATACATCGAAGGTATATTTGAATAGCACTAGTCTTGCCTAAAATGATATTTGGAAGTCATTTCTTGGGAAAACATCTTTGAGAAGTTTCGTATTTTGAAAGAAACTATGTTTTACGTAATTCTATGTATTAAATATACTTATATCTACTTTTGGAGAAAATATGTTTTCAAAGGAAACTCTTTCATACTAAAACAATTTTGTTTGCAAAAGTGTTTCATATGAACTATTGTTTAAAGATTTCCACCAGTTTATGGATTTTAGTGGCTAAGGCCCGATGTGAACAAACCGACGTAGAGTTGAGTTATTGGTGTTCTCTATTGTATTGTGTTTCCTTTTGGTTTAGCTTGTTTTGTTGTCCATCTTTCTGGGTACTTTTGTGCTGTTTCATGATTGATTTTTGTAATTGCCTTCCGCTTTATATTGTCATTTGTTGTAAATTATTCTGTGAAGTCTTAGATAAATGTAACGTTCGGTCATTTCTATATTCATGTTATTTATCTTGTAGACCAGTGGTATCTTTACTAGTCCTCATCACTACTCCACCGAGGTTAGTCTTGATACTTACTGGGCACCGTTGTGGTGTGCTCATACTACACTTTGCACATTTTTGTGTGCAGATCCAGGTTCATATTGTAGTAGCTGTGTGGATGATTGCCGAGGAGACTCAAGGTAACCTGCTGCTGCGTTCGCAGGCGTCGGAGTCACCTTCTTTGTATTTATTATTCATACACTGTTGTATCTATTTCCAAACATTTGTACTTAGAAGTTGTAGAAGATTCGTAGAGCTTTTGACTTGTACTACCGGTTTTGGGAAAGTTTGTACATTCTGTTGAGATTCTATATCAAGACTGCTAGTTTCCTTTATTTATTGTTGATATTCAGTAGCTGCTAGGCTTACCTAGTCCCTAAGAATAGGTGCCATCACGATACCCAACAGAGAGAAATTGGGTCGTGACACTTTTGTTCTCCGTTTGTTCACCATAATGTTTAATCTTTCCATTTCATTGACTTGCCTAGGATTTTGCACTTGTTGAAGTTGAGCCTTTGCTAGTTGGTTCGTGGTGGTAGTCAATTCGGCCATGACTTGCCCATGGTCATGCAACTCTTTGTGGAGGTGGATCATGTTGGGATCACCTGATGGAACATTAGCCCAGGATTGCCATGCCGGTGATGTTTCCTCCATTTCGTCAAAAATCTCACGCGCCTCCGCAAAAGACATAGTCATGAAGTTCCCACCAGTAAGTTGATTCACTACACATTGGTTGGTTGTGTTGATCCCACGATAGAAAGTTTGTTGAATCATGTTCTCCATCATATTGTTGTTGGCACATTCTTTAACCATTGTTCTATATCGTTTCCATATCTCGTGGAATGGTTCATTCGGCTCTTGCTTGAATGCCAAAATTTCATCCCGAAGTGTATCCATATGTCCCAGATAAAAGTACTTAGAAATAAAATTTTTCGTTAATTCATCCCAAGTGTGAATGGAATGGTTTGGGAAACTTTCCAACCAATCTAAAGCTTTCCCCCGTAGAGAGAACGGAAAAAGCATTAGCCTCAAAGCATCTCAGAGACATTTGTTTGTTTACTCCCCCAACACGTGTCCAGAAACTCCTTCAAATGTTTGTATGCATTTTGACCAGGAGCACCGGTGAAGAACCCTCTTTGCTCTAGCAAAGTGAGAATCATGTTGGTTATTTGAAAGTTTCCCGCCCTAATTCGGGGAGGAACTATTTCACTTGCATATCCTTCATTGGCTAACATCCGGTGTGGAGACATTCGTGGTGGAGGTGGGGGTGGAACAGGCACATTGTGAGGCACTCGACCTCTTCTATTGGCTTGAGGTTCAAGAGAAACCTCATCCACTTGATCTTCCTCAATGTCCACATCCCCCAAAGCAATATTTTCCGAGCTTATTGTTTGCCATGGTTTTACCTACAATTTCTCATACATGTTAGTAACACGGAAGGAAAATAAGATATACCAAAAACACACCCAAATATCTGGCTAACACCATTTTTAACTCCCCGTCAATGATTCCAAAAATTGATCACGTCCAAACGCACAACTCTAAAAAGGTATGAAATGATCGTTTGCAATTATAGTACCCCAACTAAAAGTCGGTGTCGAATCCACAGGGAGTTAATATGGAAGTTAGGGGTATATATTTTAATGCGCATGATTGAATTATCTTGATTTGCACTTCCACAAAAAAGGTTTTGTTTCTGTTTTAATTTTACACTAAATATTGCAGAATAAAGAAAAAAGACTAGAAATAGCTGTTTTTGAGGTTTTTCAAATTGGTAAAAAGCTTAGGGCGGTAACCATTACCTGGGTGTTTCCCTAATAGGATAAAGATCTTAATGCTTGTTTTGTTTATCAGGGTGTATTATAGCTATCAACTCTCAATAACTCACTCGATACCTCTCGGTGAGAGAGTGGTTTCTCCCAATTTAGCTTTCTCAAGACCAAATGGGTATCACACAATCAGTTGATAAAAACTGAAGTTGGTTTATTACTATCTCTAGGCTGAACTCTTTAATTGGGTTAATCAATCTCTCAATTAACCCAATTCCTTGTTAGCCAAGTTTTCCTAGACTAAGTCTCTCTTTCTTAAGTAGAGACTAAGTCAAATAAGCATGATCTAATGTTTGTAACCATTAATTCTAAAATTTAAAGCATGAACTAGGCTAAATAATAAAAATATAATCATAAACAAGCATTAAATAAGATATCCATAAGGTTTACACATTAGGGTTGGGTCACAACTCAAGTAAATATCTATATACACATGCTTGAGTTTGAAGAAAAAGAAAAAGAAAAAGAAAGACTAATTAAACTCATAATGTAATCTTAAAATGATAAAATCTATTATAAAATACACAAACAATAAAGAAAACTTCTAAAAGAGGCAAAGAAAAATGGGTACAGTAGTTGCTGATGTCAAAACATGACCTATTCGTGAAACTCTTCTATTTATACAGGTATGAAAATCTTGTACAAAAATGCCCATCGGGAGGTTCTGCGGCCGCACAATTCCATGTGCGGTCCACATACTTTTTCATCTGGTAGGAGCTGGTATTCTGCGGCCGCACTATTCTGAACTGCAGCCACGAGGCAACATTTCTGCAGTTCCCAGATTTAGAAGTGTGGTCGGAAGACACTCTTCTACGATCCACAATAGTATGATTGCGACCGCACGAATCTTGTGCGGTCCGCAATTCAATGAAGATCTGGACTTGTTCTTTTTCTCATCTCTCTGATCTTGATCTTAAGCCCATATTTTTCAGCCACACAGTTCATGGGCGGTCTACAATTTGCACGAATGTCTGCCGACTTTCCCTTCCTTGATTGCAGCCGCAGAAGGAATTCCGCGGACCGCACATTCCATGCTTCGTTTCCCTTTATTGCCTTGTGCTTAGACTACTATTTTTTGAGTCGGATTTCATCTCGGGAGTCCAACTTCCAGCATTCCTGCAATTTTGCACATTTCATTAGTTTCGGAAACACAATTCAATGCTTTTAGACTAAATTAAAAGCTAAAAGGTGCTAAAAAGTAGTCAAAACCCCCACTTATCAACTTCTCCAAACTCAAGTTTTTTCTTGTCCTCAAGCGAACAATTTAGTTCCCACCTCTAAAAGTTAAGGGTTATTTCAGTAAGTCAAAGGTGAGCCATTCACACATCAGTTGGGACCAACAATTACCCACACGACTTATGTATTATCAACACGGCGACAAGTTAAACATTTATGCACATATAATTCCAATGTGACACTTGAGCATCAAGAGTTGACTTTACTCATCAAGGAAGCTTGCTCTCTCATGTAGGTCATTGTGGATCCCAAACTCTTCCTCTTCTACTCTCTGTTTTCCTAGATCACTTAATAATTTTAACACTCAATCCAAATATTTATGAAAGGTTCACTCATCTCTCTCAAGAGAATGTCGCAAGTTCGGCTTCAAGTACCATAGGCTTGTCCCTCATGTAGATCTCCACTAATGTAAGCTCACTCGGCTTGAAATCAAGTAGGGCTTCTTTCGGAATATAATGAAGGCTTTTGGATTAGGGTTGGATACCTTATGGTTGAGTGGTTTCACCTTTCCTTATGCATTCCATTTTTTATTCTCGGCTAACACTTTGTCAATTCTTTGAGGCACTTTCATTTCCTTGGGGAACTAGAGAGACTTAATATCACTCTTTCTTGGGCATGACATTCTATAACGACCCGACCGGTCGTTTGTGCTCAAGCGCGTAGTTTGGCGGTTTAAGGCCTTGAGCAGCTTCACTACAGTTATTATGCCTTGTACGCATTGTCGGAATTTAATTTCGGGAAGTTTGGAGTTGATTTGGAAAGAGAACTCTAATTTTGGAAGAATTAAGTTGGAGGAATTGACTAAAGTGTGATTTTTGAGTAAACGACCTTGGAAATGGGATTTGAAGGTTCCCAACAGCTTCATATGATGATTTCGGACTTGGGCGTATGTCTGGACCGGGTTTCGGATGACCCGGGAGCGTTTCGGCATCTATTGTGGAGGTTGACAATTTGAAAGAATTTCATAAATTTGGGTTGAGGTGTATCTCAACGTTATCGATGTCCGTTTGGGATTCTGAGTCTGGGAATAGCTCCGTATGGTGATTCTGGTATCGAGAGCACGCCCGGAAGTGGATTTGGAGATCCATAAGTCATTTCAGGGTCATTTGGCAGAAGTTAAAAATTAGAAGGTTTTTATGAAAGTTTGACCGGGAGTGGACTTTTTGATATTGGGGTCGGATTCCGATTCCTGAAGTTGGAGTAGGTCCATAATGTCGAATGTGACTCGTGTGAAATTTTTTAGGTCAATTGGACGTGATTCGATAGGTTTCGGCATCAAATGTAGAAGTTTGAAGTTCTAAAGTTCATTAAGCTTGAATTCGGGTGCGATTCGTGGTTTCAGCGTTGTTTGATGTGATTTAAAGGCTCGACTAAGTCTGTATGATGTTTTCATACGTGTTGGTATAATTAGTTGAGGTCCCAAGGGCCTCGGGTGGATTCCGGATGGTTAACAGATCAATTTTGTATTGCTGAAGACCTGAGATCTGGTGCAATCACAACTGCAGAAAAAGGTTCGCAGGTGCGACGCAACAAAAGCGGCAAGGGAAGTGCAGAAGCGGAGGTTGACCAAAAGGCCTGGGCCGCAGAAGCAGGCATAGGCTGGCAGGTGCGCGAGCGCAACAACGCACACGGACTTTAGAAGCGGAAGCGTAGATACGCTAGATAAGGTGCAGATGTGGTAACCACTGGGCCAGGTTGGAGCTGCACCTGTGATGGGATTTCCATAGGTGCGGATCCACATGAGCAGCTATTGGACCGCAAGTGCGAAAGTCGAGCTGGGCAATGTCATTTTAAAGATGAGAATTGGCCATATACCTCCATTTTTCTTTTGGACGGGCGATTTTTGGAGCTCTTGGAAGGAGGATTTTCATCATCTATATCAAGGTAAGTGGTTCTCAGATATTGCAAGTTAAATACATGGTTTATATAAGGATTTAAGCATGGAAATTACTAGAAATTATGGGGTTTTGGTAGAAAAACCTAGAAATTATATTTTTTGATTTTGACCACGAATTTGGGTATGGAATTGAGAACAAATCATATATTTGAGTTCATAATGTTATGGGTAATGTTTATTTTCAAAAATTTCCGGAATCTGGGCACGTGGGCCAAGGGGTAAATTTTAGGAATTCTTCAAATTGGATTAGAAAATCACCTTAATGGTTAAGATGTGAACTCTTGAGCATGTATTGACTATTTTATATATCATTTTACTAGCTTCGGGTCGTTTTGCACTGAGTTAAGGATCAAAAGCGTAATTTTGGACCGGAAAGTGAGCTTTCAGATGAGGTAAGTCTCCTGTCTAACTCTGTAAGGGGGAAATTACCCCTAGGTGTTGTATATTTATGTATGCTACTTGTTGTGGGGGCTACATACACGTGAGGTCACGATAGCCCGTACGTAGCTACATTCATGTTATTGTCCGGGTAGACTTAGATTGACCTCATGCTATAGCTTCACTATTTGAGCAGTCTCTCGCCTATTAAATTCCTATGTTTTACATTTCTACTTGAGACTAGACTTGCTATCGTAGCAACTTCACGAGTTCATGATTAGTCACCGAATAACTTTACTCCTCTTACGGTATGTTTCTGTAATACATATATATATATACACACACTTATCAAAAGGTTCTTATTAAAGAAATTACAACTCACACGTTTATTCGTGAGTGGGGTCAAGGACCCGTCAAAGCTTCTTATTCTAATGGGATCAGGCCATTCGCCTCGGTAGGACTATGTATTACTACTCTAATGGGATCGGGCCATTCGCCTCGATAGGATTATGTATTTCCACTCTTATGGGATCGGGCCGTTCCCCTCGGTAGGATTATGTATTTCCACTCTTATGAGATCAAGCCGTTGGTAGGATTTATGTACCACACTCTCATGGGAGCGGGCCTTCGCCTTGGCAGTTTATTAGATGTACCTATGGTTCGTGTTGTTCGACCCTCGACAGTGCACATTTTAATTATTATGTTGAATCGGGTCGTACACCTCGGCATTTCCTATATCATATCCTCATGAAATCGTGCGTAAAACTTGGCAAGAAGCCAATGTATCTGTGAGTTTCCAGGATTTGAATTATGGTAAGCTACTTGAGGAGATCCACTATATCTATATATATGTTGCGGTTAAGGAAGGAATTTCTAATGGAGAGCTTGAGTTCCTCGTGAAGTGGGGGATTTGTACAACGTGATTTATACTTGTTTATTTCACTTATTTGCTCTGCCCCACACTTACTTACCTCTTTATTATATCTGTTGTTATTGGACCACTAGTGAGTGTCGATGTCGACCCCTCGTCACTACTCCTACGGATTTAGTCTAGATACTTACTGGGTACACGTTGCTTACATACTCATACTACACTTGCTGCACGTGTTTGTGCAGGAACATATATGACTAGTGGCCTTGTGAGAGCAGGGGACATGTATGTATACGTGGACTTAGGTGAGCTTCATTCCTTATTGCAACCCGCAGTCGGTAGAGTCTCCTTCAGAGTATTTATATTTCTCTTGTCCAATTTGTATTATGGACAGATGTTATATTTTATTTTATATTCCTAGTTGATGCTCATGTGCTTGTGACACCGAGTTTTGGGATGATTATGGGTTGTTTTGTATTGAAATTGTTAAAAGTATTATTATTTATTCTGTAAATCCCATCTTTTACTGATCAATTAAAGGAAAATATGATTTCTAAAATATTGAAATGAGAATCAAATTAAGTGTTTATCATTGGCTTTCCTGACAATAGTGTCCGGCGCCATCACGACCTTAATGGATTTTAGGTCGTGATAACATGGTATCAGAGCGCTAGGTTCACTTAGGTCTCCTAAGTCATGAGCGAGTCTAGTAGAGTCTTGCGGATCGGTACAGAGATGTTTGACTTATCTTCGAGGCTACGGTGTTGTTAGGAGAACTTCCCTTCTTGATCCCTCATCGTGCGAATTGGATCCTCTAAGGCTTGTACCTTTATTTCTTTCCTATTCAATCTTATGCAATGTGAAATTCTTGTTATAGATTGGGAATCGAGGAATTGTCATGGTACTACAGATGTGGTTTAGGATATTTCCACATGCGTATTTGATTGGGATATTACTGTTGCCTTGCGGAAGGTCGTCCTGTCGTTTCAGCTCAACATCAGTGTTATATAAGGTTTTGAGATTTGGCCTTGATTGTTATGACGATTCGTGCGCTGTTGTCGCACAGTGTTTGTGGAAATGTAGGACACTTGTCTAGGCGTTGAGTCAGTGAATGACCTGAAATGAAGTCTTACTCAATGCATGATTCAGAGATTCAGTATTTCATTTCCAGCGAGGGAAGGGCAATCAGACTAGGAATGTTCAAATTTGGGTTGATGGAGTGACGAGACTTGGTATTTTTAGCATGGTGGAATTTTCATATGTGATGTGGTGCCGTTGTCCTTGATGAATGTGCTAAGTTCGCCGGTGTTATGGTTTTCCTCAATTCGCCTTCAGGGCAGGGTATTATGAAATGGTGTCGAGAAGCAGTTGTCGAAAATCGCGGTGTGTAGTGGTTTAGAATTGAATTGGTGTTCCTAGTGTTGATGGCTCGAGAAATATGATCTTCTAGGAGGTCTGGAGTTGGTAGTGACTCATTTGTTCGGGTGTTACAGAGATGGATTCGCAATCGGGGCAACAATTTGGCAGCAGAGGATGAGAAATGGCATGTGGGAGGTCTTTTGCGGTGGTTGAATTGTTAGAAGGCCAAGTGTGAAAAGTAGAAGTTGATGAGTTTCTTAAAGGAGAGGGTTGAACCAAAGTGGGAGAGTGGCAGAGTAGCATATGAGTTTTGTGGTAGGATGGCCACACGCCTTGAGGGAATATTAAGGCAATTTGGGAATCGTGATGGGCAGTGACTAGGACCATGGATTTTATTTGGATGCAACATGACTTCGAGTTTGGAATGCGTTGTTGGACTTTTAGCTGATGTCAATGGGGAAGAGGGAACCTCGGTGGGTCCCATGGTTATGTAATTGTAGCTTCAAGCTAAGTAGCATAGCCCCACCCTCTATGATTGGATTGAGTGGTTGTCTACTTGTGTGATTTCTGATTATCGGCATATTGGTGGGTTATTACAACTAGGGAAAAAAACATCAGTGGTAATTTGAGCAAATGATTTGATGAATGTGCGCCTATCTTTGGCCTTATCAGATCATGTTCAGGTTTTGGGAAGACTCATATTCTATGCTTCGTGTGGATGTGATGTATAAGGAAAGGAAGGGACTCATATTCTCAAATATATGCTTTGAGAGGTTGTTAGTGTACTAGCAGGATCTCGGAGTTTGATTATATTCGGGGACAAGTCAGAGTGGGTGACTTTCAACAATGGCCCTAGTAGGTTCAAAATTAAAGTGCGGTGCCTAGGGATTTCGAGTCTGTGGTATGGCTAAGTATCGAGCTTTTACAGTGAATAATGAAAGGGGCTTGGAGTGTTCTATGTTATTAGAGGTCCGCGGTGTAGCTTTGGAGAAATGGGAGAAAAATTACTTTGGGTTCATAAAGGAATTATCAGGATGGGTGTACCAGTTGAATAAGAAGATATGCGCACAAGGAGAGTATGAGAAGTTCATGGGTTTTTGAGACAATGTGGTCTCGTGAAATAAGGTCACTCAGGATGAGTGCGGATTTGTGGTCATTATGTTTTAAATGGAGCTATTAATATTCCTAAGGCAAGTCCGGAGTAATTTAGAAGAAGTCGGGTCGGTTAGCACTGGTTGAATTGGGGTGATGCTGGCAATGATCAGTTCCTTCAGCGTGTTAAGTTATACATGTGATTTGTGGCGGTACGTGCAGGGATTGACGGTCGTCGTAATTGATTTTATATGGAGGCATTCGAGTATTATCGATTGTTATGTGTAGATGGATCCCGAAAGAATTTTGTGGTTTAGACCACTACTCGAGGTTTGTATTTTATGGAGTTATGGGAATTCAGTCACGTGTTGCAATGGCTCTCCTAAAGTGAGTTCAGTGAAGGGTTTTCTATATGCTGGAGTGCTTATTCTATTAGTGGTTCGGGAGTTATGATGGAATATTGGTATCCTCGCGTATTGGCATGTTAGATGCGGTGAGCGACATAGGACTTGGGAGTTGAGGATCAAGGTTACAGTTCGGTGTAGACAAGAATGTTACGAGCTTAGGGGAGCAGGAAGGGATTCAGATGTTAGAGTAAGCTGGTATTGTCTTTAGCGTCACCTGAGATTGGTGTCTTGTGTAAGGGGCTTTGTGTTCTGATTTTTTGATTTCCGATTTGCTTTGCAGCATTAGTATGGCCGGTGATATGAGTGTGCAGACTTGTTACCCGGTGCGGAAGGTCGTGGGAGTGTATCCCATGGGAAAATGGTGTAAGTGTGACCTATACGAATTGTGGATGTTTGTGCCGGATTAACGGATGTTCTTATGTATCATGGGAAAATGGGGTTAGTGTGGACCCTTGAAAGGTTATTATCCCGGTGTGGTACGGTCAAAATCAGCTTGGGGTCCGTGGGTGGATCTAAATGTGAATATGGTCTCTATATCATGCCGGATATGCTCATTTCAGCTTATCGTTGTTTACGGAGGAATCTTCAGATCCTGGATGTTATTAGTATCGTTAGATATTATGTGGAATATATATTATGCCAGGTGGATTGTGAGGTGGTTTGATTATTCGCACTCGTATTGAGACCCCGTGTAATTTGTGGTGTTGTGAGAACAAGATGTCTCTCGATATACAGGTCATTATCGCACCGTAGTTGTGTTTAAGTTTCGTAGCATATGGCGCTATCTATCTCCCCAGGATTTGTATTATGCACTTCGAGTTCTTGTGGTCAGTATTGGGGAATTTCATAGTTATAAGAATTTTAGCTCGGTAAGTATTTTCTTATAGAGTATTATGTGTGGATGGGGTAGCACGCCGCTATTGTTGGATCGGGTGGCACACCGCCATGGTTATCATGATTGGGTCGGGTTGCACGCTGCAACAGTATCATGGTTGGATCGGGTTGCACACCGCAACAGTGTGATGTTGAGTACAATATCCCCTACCTATTATTTTGTGTATTGTTTCTCATTTTTTGATGAAGGATCATTATACCTTTTCGGTTGTTTAAATTAGTTACGTGGGTTGGGTAGTTCCTTCCAGAGTTTGTTCCCTTATGTATCACATTCGTGTTTGTATCTTGTTGGCACGTTGTGGCATTATATGAGACTTTTGGCAGTGTCTGAGGTGGCTTATTGCCTGAGAAGCTTGTACTGGGTGAGACGAGATTATTGGACCTAGGATCAATGCAATCATATTTATATGCGGCATATTTGAGAGAAAATATCATTATTTGGTTCATAATGAGGTAATGGTTCTTATCAGGAGGAGAGACTCAATGATTTGTTGACTCGACAGTTGGTTATAAATTTCTGCACATATCTTCCGTCGTGGCAGTATTGCAAGAATTAGAACAGGACTTATATGTGTCATGGGGTGTGTTGTGGGAATCATATTTGTTGAATTGTGGTTATTATTGTTAGAGGGTGTTATTATTATCAGGTGAATTATGCAGTGCATGGTTTGGATTCAGAACATGTATACAATCATGTATTAGTACATCGTGTAGTGATGGGTACGGTGTTCGAATGTTGGAAACAGGCCTGGAAGAGGATTTTAGATGTTGGAATTTGATTCTAAGGTTTATTTGACCAGATAAAAGGAAGGATATTCAGATTGCTCGAGCTAATGTGCTCAACTGAGTTGTGGTAGCACGGGTAGGTGCATGAGGTGTTAAACATTGATTTTGGTCAACTCCGGAGCAGTTCTTACCACGTTCGAGGACGAACGTATGTTTAAGTAAGAGAGAATAGTAACGACCCGACCGGTCGTTTTGAACTCAAGCGCGTAGTTAGGTAGTTTGAGGTCTTGAGTAGCTTCACTTCAGGTATTATGACTTGTATGCGTGGTCGAAATTGAATTTGGGGAAGTTCGGAGTTGATTTGGAAAGAGAATTCTAATTTCAGAAGCCTTAAGTTGGAGGAATTGACTAATGTGTGATTTTTGAGTAAACAACCTCGGAACTAGGATATGAAGGTTCCAACGGGTTTGTATGATGATTTCGGACTTGGGCATATGTCGGCATCGGGTTTCGGATGATCCGGGAGCGTTTCAGCGCCTATTGTGGAGGTTGGCAATTTGGAAGAATTTCATAAATTTGGGTTGAGGGGTATCTCAATGTTATCGAAGTCTGTTTGGGATTTCGAGTATGGGAATAACTCCGTATGGTTATTTTGGTATTGGGAGCACGTCTGGAAGTAGATTTGGTGATCCATAGGTCATTTCGGGGTCATTTGGCGGAAGTTAGAAATTTGAAGGTTTTTAAGAAAGTTTGGCCGGGAGTGTACTTTTGATATCGGGGTCGGATTCTAATTCCGGAAGTTGGAGTAGGTCCGTAATGTCGAATATGACTAGTTTGCAACATTTTAGGTCAATCAGATGTGATTGATAGGGTTCGTCATCAAATGTAGAAGTTTGAAGTTCTAAAGTTTATTAAGCTTGAATTGGGGTGCGATTCGTGTTTTCACAGTTGTTTGATGTGATTTAAAGGCTCGACTAAGTTCGTATGGTGTTTTCGTACGCGTTGGTATAATTCATTGAGGTCCCGGGGGCCTCGGGTGGATTTCGGATGGTTAACCGATCAATTTGGAACTTGGTGGTATTGCTGAAGGCCTGAGATCTGGTGCAATCGCACCTGCGGAAAAAGGCTCACAGGTGCGACACCGCAAAAGAAAAAAGGGAAGCACATAAGTGGAGGTTGGCCAAAAGGCCTGGGCCGCAGAAGCAGGCATAGGCGCACAGGTGCGCGAGCGCAGAAGCGCACGAGGACCGCAGACGCGCTAGATGGGGCGGATATGCAATAACTGCTGGGCCAGGCATGAGCCGCACCTGCGGTGGGATTTCCGCAGGTGCGGAGCCGCAGGAGCAACTATTGGATCGCAGGTGCAAAAGTCGGGCTGGCAGTGTCATTTTAAAGACGAGAATTGGCAATTTTCCTCCATTTTTCTTTTGGATGGGCGATTTTTGGAGCTCTTGGAAGGCAGATTTTCGTCATCTATGTCAAGGTAAGTGGTTCCCAGCTATTTCAAGTTAAATACATGGTTTGTAAGGATTTAAGCATGGGAATTAGTAGAAATTGTGGAGTTTTGGTAGAAAACCCTAGAAATTATATTTTTGAATTTTTACCACGAATTTGGGTATGGAATTGAGAACAAACCATATATTTGAGTTCATAATGTTATGGGTAATGTTTATCTTCGAAAATTTCTGGAATCCGGGCACGCGGGTCTGGGGATAAATTTTAGAAATTCTTTAAATTGGGTTAGAAAATCACCTTATTGGTTAGGATGTGAACTCTTGAGCATGTATTGACTATTTTATATATCATTTACTAGCTTCGGGTCGTTTTGCACCGAGTTAAGGATTGAAAGCATAATTTGAACCGGAAAGTGAGCTTTCAGATGAGTTAAGTCTCCTGTCTAACTCTGTGACGGGGAAATTACCCCTAGGTGTTGTATATTTATGTATGCTACTTGTTGTGGAGGCTACATACACGCGAGGTCACGAGAGCCCTACGTAGCTACATTCATGTTATTGTCCGGGTAGACTTAGGTTCACATCATCTATAGCTGCACTATTTGAGCAGTCTCTCACCTATTAAATTCCTTTGTTTTACATTTCTACTTGAGACTAGCCTTGCTATCGTAGCGACTTCACGAGTTCATGATTAGTCACCGAATAACTTTACTCCTCTTACGGTATGTTTCCGTTATACATATACATATATATATATATATATATATATATATATATATATTGTTCATTGAAAGGTTTTTATTAAAGAAATTAAAACTCACACGTTTATTCATGAGTGGGGTCAAGGAACCGTCAAAGCTCCTTATTCTAATGGGATCAGGCCGTTCGCCTTGGCAGGAATATGTATTACGACTCTTATGGGATCGGTCCGTTCACCTAGTTGGGATTATGTATTTCCACTCTTATGGGATCGGGCCATTTCGCCTCGTTAGAATTATGTATTTCCACTCTTATAGGATCGGACCGTTCGCCTCGGCAGGATTTATGTACCCCACTCTCATGGGAGCGGGCAGTTCGCCTCGGCAGTTTATCAGATGTACCTATGTTTTGTGTCGTCTGAGCCTCGTCAGTGCACAATTTAATTATTATGTTGGATCGGGCCGTACACATTGGCATTTCCTATATTATATCCTCATAAAATCGTTCGTAAAGTTTGGCAAGAAGCCAGTGTATCTGTGAGTTTCCAGGATTTGAATTATGGTAAGCTACTTGAGGAGATCCACTATATCTATATATATGCTCCGGTTAAGGAGGGATTTTTAATGGAGAGCTTGAGTTTCCCCGTGGAGAGGGGGATTTGTACCACCTGATTTATACTTGTTTATTTCACTTATTTTCTATGCCCCACACTTACTTACCTCTTTATTATATCCGACGTTATTGGACCACTAGTCAGTGTCAATGTCGACCCCTCATCACAACTTCTACGGAGTTAGGCTAGATACTTACTTTGAATACGTTGCTTACATACTCATACTACACTTGCTTCACGGTTTTGTGCAAGTACATATATGACTAGTGGCCTTGTAAGAGTAGGGGGCGTGTATGCATACGGGGACTTAGGTGAGCTTCATTCCTTATTACGACCCGCAGCCGGAAGAGTCTCCTTCAGAGTACTTATATTTTTCTTGTCCAATTTGTATTCCGGACAGATGCTGTCTTTTGTTTTATATTCCCAGTTAATGCTCATGCACTTGTGACACCAGGTTTGGGATGATTGTGGATTGTTCTGTATTGAAATTATTAAAAGTATTATTGTTTATTTTGCAAATCCCATCTTTACTTTTCAATTAAATGAAATATGATTTCTAAAATATTGAAATGAGAACCAAATTAAGTATTTATTGTTGGCTTGCCTGACCATGGTGTCCGGCGCCATCACGACCTTTAATGGATTTTGGGTCGTGACACATTCATTTTCTTCCTCTTTGATTTCTCCATGTTTGGATCATTACCTCTCTTTGAATCCCTTCAACTCTTCCACTTATTCACTTTTTTTGCATTTTTCTTTTTGTTCTTTTCTTTCTTGCCTTTCCTTCTCATCATTTATTTTCCTCTTTTTGTGCCCTGATACCTCTTTCAAGTTCCTCGTCTCTCCCCCAAACTTATGTTTTTAGCCAATTATTTCACAAGAATGTTAAGGAAAGCTCGGGTGCCAAGAGAGAGTCACGACAAAACGGGTAAAGGCTTGTAACATGTTTATCAAATGAGAAAGGCTCGAGGCTCAAATGGGTTGACTAGGGATATAACAACATTGGTAGGCAATAGGAATTCAAACGGGCCAATGAAAGCCTACAATAACTTCTCAATCCAAGAAAACCTTAAGATTTCGTCTAGAAACACATTCGGGGCAAGTTCTAGACCCTTCGCACAGGTACTTGTACTATCAACAATGCATCCCACCCCTCACGCAACTGGATTGTTAAAGATGATAGAGTCGAGGGCCCACAAAGACCACATTCAAGATTGAAAATCACTATGGTTTGATCAAGTAGGTGTTCAATGTGTGCTGATCAAAGCGCACTTTGAGGTTTCTCACTGTTTCGTCCCTTTCTTGATAGGTGCCACATTGGCGATGAATTCCCAACAAGGTACTCCTTAGCATCCACCACGCTCTAGGTAAACCACATCCACCCTTTGAGTTGTCTAAACTGTCTCAATACTATAGGGTTATACCTCTCCAGATCTTTCAACTGAAACTGTCGCTCAAGAGTGAGTGACCTCACTGGCCACTAATCGGAAACTAGAGCAGGCAGCCAAGCTGAAAAATCGGGCCTCCCATATCTCTTTCTTCTTTGACTTTTCAAGGCCGGCAACTGCAGCATCTCCCCTCTGCCTTCATCGGGCATGTCCTGAACTGATGTCTTTGGTGCCTCAGGGGCAGGTGTACTAGATGGGTCAGAAGCCTAACTAGCACTTTCCGAACCCTCAGAAGTGCTATGAGATTTGGACGACTCGTCCCTGAGCTGATACCTCCTTGGCGGCCTTGAATGGATGACCAGTTGCTCGTGTGTAGAGGCTGAGTTGCCCTCTGATGCTTCCCGAGATCGGACATACGAGTTGGTCTCGGAAAGGTCTGCACCTCTTCCTCTGACGATTGTAGGTTTCTTTGTGATTGTTCTTTGTTGGACGAGGGGCAAGGCGCTCTTGACTCGTCCCCTAGAAGGTTCACCCCTTCCTTTCAAAGTGTCGCCTCTGCCTCTAGATCAAACCTTTTTCTGTACCAAGTTGCAATTCAAGTTCAGACATACAATGACATATGTAAGGACACACTAGAAGACACATTGAGGAACACAATTGAAACTACGGTCCACACATTTTTCATTGCGGCCGTAGATTGGGCCCTGCGGACCGCATAATTCTCTCTTGTGATTTCATATGAGGATTGCGGTCCGCACATTTTCTATTGCAGCGGCAAAGCAAAAACCAAAATTATGCCAACTCTCTGATGACAGAGAATTGGCTAATGTGCGGACGCAACATGCTTTCTGCGGATCACACATTTTGTCTTGCGGCCGCTCATTGAATCACAAATATGCACACTTCTCTGAAGACAGTAAAATGTTTGTTTTGTGGCTGCAAAATTCTGCGGTCCGCACAATTTTCCTTGCAGCCGCACATTGAATCACAATTATGCACACTTATTTGAAGACAATAAAATTTCTGTTTAACGGCCGCAATAGAAATTATGCGGTCTGCACAATATTCCTTGCGACCGCAGATTCATGCTTGACTAAAGTTTCCCTAGACCCAACTTCTGCAGACCACACAATTTCTTGTGTGGCTGCAAATTTCGAACAATTACGCACATGCAGTATTTTTAACTAGGGCTTGCAATTATTTTGCACAAATTTTGACATGGTAACAACACCAAAGCATGAAAATACATTTACCCAGTTCCCAATTGGCCCACTACAGATTTACTCCCACAAGTATTTACAATTAAACACAACAGACAAATGGCCTGAATTTGACTAAAATTTAAAAATTAAAAGAAAAGGATTAACAAGATTGTGAAACATGCCAAATGAATGAGTGTGAATAAATGAGTAATCAACAGTTGCTAGACGTGTGGGCAGATGATTTAACAAGTGATTTCAAGTTAGTACCCGTTGTGTGCTCAGAGAGGGAAAAGGCGAACAATGGCACTAGCCTCTACTTGTAGTTATTGATTGCCCAAGGGAAAGAGAAGTGAGTGTGGCCGCATAATTCCAATCGCCATCCGCACTCTGTTACCTGGGGGATTAGGTGCCCTTTTGTTCTGCGGTCCGTAGTATTTTATGTGTAACTGGAAATGTGCGGTCCAAACAATTTAGCTGCGGTTCGCATAATTTTTCACACTTAGATAGATTTCTATTCCACCATTCCTGTAAGGCACACTCATTCTTGCAGCACACTTCAAATCAAGTTAGCTCAAAAATGACTCCTATCTACAAAAGAAACAAAGAAAAGAAAAAAAACACATAGGTTGCCTCCCAAGAAGCGCCTGATTTAACCTTGCGGCACGATGCAGAATACTATCAGTTGAAATGAATCACCGCCACGACGTGGCCATCACCAACTTTTTCAAAATAGTGCTTCATCTATGAACATTGACTCGGAATACCTCATTGTTTTTGTTTTTCAAGTCCAATGCACCAAAGGTCGTCCCACCCACAATCTTAAAGGGACCACTCTATTTAGACTTTAGCTTTCCGGGAAACATCCTCAATCGTGAGTTGAACAACAATACAAGATCTCCCACCTTGAACTCTTTGTTCCAAATGCATTTGTCACGAAGATATTTCATCTTTTCTTTGTACAAGGACGAACTTGCATAAGCATGGTACTAAAACTCATCCAATTCATTCATATGTGCAACCCTCAAGTTAGCGGTTGTATGCCATCAAAATTCAACTTCTTTAGACCCCACATGGCTTTGTGCTTAAGTTCCACCGGAAGATGACAAGCTTTGCCGAACACTAACCAGTATGGAGACATTCCGATAGGTGTTTTGAAAGCCGTCCAATGAGCCCATAATGCATCATCAATCTTCTTTGACCAATCCATCTAGTTAGAATTCACTGTTTTGGACAAAATACTCTTTATCCCCTGGTTGGAGACTTCCACTTGACCGCTCACTTGTCGATGATAGGGAGTCGTAACTTTATAAGTAACACCATGCTTGCTAAGTAAAGTTTCAAAAGACTTGTTGCAAAAATGCGATCTCCCATCACTTATGATAGCCCGCGGAGTACCAAACCTTGTGAAAATATTTTTCTTCAAGAACACCACCACACTTCTCGCTTACTTGTTGGGTAGAGCAATGGAATCCATTTAGACATATAATCAAACACGACCAATATGTAGGTGTTTCCCGAAGATCTCACAAAAGGACCCATGAAGTCACTACCCCACACATCGAAGATATCAATCTCCAAAATGGTAGTGAGAGGCATTTCATTCTTCTTCGAGATTCCATCGGCCCGATGATGTTCATCACATCTTTTCACTACATCACTACATCACTCGCATCCTTGAAAAGAGTGGGCCGATAAAAACCAAAACTTAGAACTTTTGTCGCCTTTCTTGCTCCACCATGGTGACCACCATATGGCGAAGAATGAAAAGCCCCAAGAATTTCACTTTGCTCTTCTTCTGCTACAATTTTCTAATCACCCCATCCGCACAAATACAGAAAAGGTATGGTTCATCCCAATAATAATCTTGACAATCTCGTTTGAGCTTCTTACTTTGATTTGAAGAGAACTCATCCGGGATGAGTCCACCCACAAAGATATTTGCTAGATCCGTGAACCATGGCACCTCCTTTATTGAAATGGCCAAGAGTTTCTCATCGGGGAAGGAATCATTTATTTCAAGGACATCATGCGGCCTCCCCTCCTCCTCCAAATGAGACAAGTGGTCCGCCACTTGATTTTCGCTCCCTCTTCTATCTTGGATGTCAATATCAAACTCTTGCAACAAAAGCACCCATCTCATCAACCGAGCTTTGTAATATTTCTTTCTCATAAGATAGCGAGGTGCCGCATGATTCATGTGGACAATAACTTTCGCACCCATCAAGTACGGGCATAATTTCTCAATTACAAACACAATGACAAGGAGATCTTTCTCCGTAACGGTATAGTTGACCTGGGAACCATTCATGGTCTTACTATAATAGTAGACGGGATGAAAAATCTTGTTGATGCGTTGCCCCAAAATATCCCTAACCTCTACGTCACTAGCATCACACATGAGTTCAAAAGGGATACTCCAACTCGGAGCGGTGATAATGGGAGTGGTCGTCAACTTGAACTTTAACTATTCAAAGGATCTCATGCAATCATAATTTAAGTGAAACTTAGCATCTTTATCTAGAAGCTTGCACAACGGGTTCACCACCTTAGAGAAATCTTTGATGAAGCACTGATAAAACCCTGCGTGGCCTAAGAAACTCCGCATGCCTTTCACCGAAGTTGGAGGAGGAAGTTTAGAAATCGTCTCAATCTTGTCCTTGTCAACTTCAATGGCATTATTTGAGATCTTGTGTCCAAGGACAATTCCTTCCTCGACCATGAAATAATATTTCTCCTAATTTAGCACCAAATTCGTTTCTTCACATCTTGCCAATACTTTATCCAAAATTTCCAAACAATCATCAAAAGAATCCCCAACCACCGAGAAGTCATCTATGAAAACTTCAAGGTAGTCCTTCACCATGTCCATGAATATAGGCATCATACACCTTTGAAAAGTCACCTGTGCATTACATAAACCAAATGGCATCCGCTTGAAGGCGAAAGTACCGTAGGGACATGTAAATGTTGTTTTCTCTTGATCCTCCGGAGCAATAAGGATTTGATTGTAGCCCGAATATCCATCTATAAAGCAATAGAAAGCACTGTCGGCCAACCTATCAAGAATTTGGTCAAGGAAATGAAGTGGAAAATGATCCTTCCTTGGACTTTGTTGATCTTGCGATAGTCCATACACACTCTCCAATCGGTCACCGTTCTTTTAGGAATCAACTCATTCTTGTCATTGGTGACCACCTTCATGCCCCCCTTCTTTGGGACACATTGAACCGGAGAAGTCCACAAACTATCGAAAATAGGGTAAACAACCCCGGCATCCAACCACTTGATGATCTCCTTTTTGAAAACTTCTTGCATAGCCTTATTGAGTCTCCTTTGATGTTCAATAGATGGTTTAGCTTCCTCCTCCAAGTTGATCTTGTGCATGCACAATGCAAGGCTTATTCCCCGGATATCCACCAATGTCCATCCAATAGCCTTCTTGCTCTTATGTAGCACCACCAATGTATCTACCTGCACGTTAGTCAAACAAGAGGAAGAATAACCGATAAAGTAGAACAAGGGCCAAGAAGTTCATACCACAGATGTGGAGGCAATGACTTCAACTCCAAGGTAGGAAGCTCTTCAATGGAAGGATTTGTAGGAGGAGTTTTCCTATTTTCAAGATCCAAGGATAGTTTTCGGGGTGCATAATTGTACGACCCCATTCCTTGCAAAGAGTTCACACACTCCATGAAGCTATCCATATCATCATCATCAGAGTTGAGCAAGAAGGGATCCAACATGTCACCAACATTGATCGTGGCACTTTTATCATCAATAATAACATCGGTCACCGAGTCCACAAAAGAACACACCTCGTTGTTATTTTGTTGCCACATGGAATTGCACACATGGAATACCACTTTTTCATCACCCACTCGGAAAGTGAGTTCTCTTGCTTCCACATCACAACAAGAGACTTCACTGTAGCAAGGAAAGGTATTCCAAGAGTAATCGGCACCTCATAATCCACTTCCCAGTCAAGAATGACAAAATTCGCCGGAAGAATGAATTTATCAACAAGTACCAATACATCTTCAATCACTCCCAATGGTCTCTTCATGGTACGATCGGCCATTTGCAATCTCATAGAAGTGGGTCTTGGTTGCCTAATTCCCAATGTCTTGAAAATCGAATAGGGCATAAATTGATACTTTCCACAAGATCACAAAGAGCTTTAGCAAACTCGGCGCTCCTAATTCTACAAGGAATTGTTAAAGCACTAGGATATTCCAACTTAGGAGCCATTGAATGCACAATTGAACTCACTTGATGAGTGACTTTGATAGTTTCAAAATTTATCGACCGCTTCTTTGACACTAAAATTTTCATAAACTTTACATAACCGGGTGTTTGTTCTAGAGCTTCCACTAATGGAACACTGATTGAGAGACTCTTCATCATTTCAATAAACTTTTTGAATTACCGGCTCTGGTATGTCAATACTATGATCCCTATACGGGTTCACCTCCTCTTGAGTCTCTTCCACATTATCATCAATATCAATCCAAACTTCCACATTTTCTTGAACATGTTCTCAATATTCCCCATTTCATTGTTGGAAGAACTAGGACCATGGGAAGGATAAGGAGGCGGGTTGTTCAGTTGTTGCTACATCGAGGGCCTTTGAAAACCCGACCCTCGATTGCCTTGATTATTTCTCCATTTGCCTTGGTTGTTAGCTCCCCAATTTCCTTGATTATTGTTGTTATGCCAATTCCTTTGATTGTTACCACCAGTCCAATTTTGTTGATTATTGTTGTTACTCCAATTTCCTTGATTGTTTCCACCATTCCAATTTCCTTGATTATGAGAATTCCAATTGCCTTGATTATTTTGAGGTCGCCATTGTTGTTGGATTGGGCCTTGGAATAGTTTTCTTTGCCCTTAAAAGTTATTCACATATTGTACCTCCTCTTCTTGGTCATTTTAAGAGTCATCTTGATCAAACCCGCTATCTTCTTGTACAAAAGTTTCTACTCTATGTTGAACTTGTCGACCCTTTGTTCTCCGTTTGTTCACCATAATGTTTAGTCCTTCCATTTCATTGACTTGCCTAGGATTTTGCACTTGTTGAAATCGAACCTTTGCCATTTGGTTCATGGTGGTAGTCAATTCGGCTATGACTTGCCCATGGTCATGCAACTCTTTGTGGAGGTAGATCA
This sequence comes from Nicotiana knightiana, assembly GCA_005239525.1. Lineage (NCBI taxonomy): Eukaryota > Viridiplantae > Streptophyta > Magnoliopsida > Solanales > Solanaceae > Nicotiana > Nicotiana knightiana. Next base: position 182,370 of record ML376985.1, read on the forward strand.
TGTTGGGATCACCTTGTGGAACATTAGCCCAGGATTGCCATGCCGATGATGTTTCCTCTATTTCATCAAAAATCTCACGCGCCTCCGCAGAAGGCATAGTCATGAAGTTCCCACCGGCAAGTTGATTTACTACACATTGGTTGGCTGTGTTGATCCCATGATAGAAAGTTTGTTGAATCATGTTCTCCATCATATTGTTATTGGCACATTCTTTAACCATTGTTCTATATCGTTCCCATATCTCGTGCAATGGTTCATTCGGCTCTAGCTTGAATGCCAAAATTTCATCCTGAAGTGTTGTATGAGGCAAAGAGGCACGGAAAATCACACCCACGGATTAATTAGATACGGAAGTCTCAACCTGATTAAGAAGATGAAGAGACATGGTCAAAATGTATCTGAGCGGAACAAAGGGCAGATTTAGAGATCTTCAATTAGTGATCCACACGTTACACAATATTCACGCAACAGTTACAGTTACTCATTGTAACGTTACATTAATGTCATAATTAGTCATTAATGCCTAATCACTAAAAAGAGCAGACGTTATATTAGGAAATTCCCTATATAAGGGAGTAAAATATAACCTGTAAAGGGACATCCGAACTACTATTGCAATACACTTTACTTTTCGTGCATCTCATTGATTTTTCTTTATTTAATTGCTTATAATAATCAGTCTTGCCTTGGTTATCAGAAACCCGTGTTCATCCTAAAAATAGCTTTGGTCAAAAGATCTAATTCTTTGGTTAAACAAATTGGTTCCGTTACCAGGAATCTGATAATCTTTGTTTTATTTTCAAGCGATATCCTTTGAACTATGTCAAACTCCAACGACAACAACCAGCAAAGGAATGGAATCCCAGTTCCATCACCTTCAGGAACCCCACGTGGTTCAAGGGAACAATCCCCAAAAAGATCCAATAACAACAACGATAATAATGATCAAACGTTAGACCAAGATCGCGTAAAGCAAATGATTGCAGAGTATGTGAGCCAGGATTTGCAAGAATTTGCGAGGGGATTACTAGCAGCGTCACCTGCACCACTGACACCACCCCCCAATAATACCATCACTGTGGAAAATCCTCAGTCCTGGTTGGCAAACTCAGGAAGGGGAGATACTCCTAATGAATCTCTCGAAGCGAGACCATGTATGTTTAATAACTCTAAATTACATACTTTATTACTATCTTTGCAGAAACAGGTGAAGGAACAAAACGATCGAATCGAACAAATTCCTGGAGTACCACCTGTTATCAAAGGCATTGACGTTGATAGATATTCTTAACAACCTTGGAAACCAAGCGCAACACCCGTACCTATTCCCGAGAAGTTTAAAATGCCTGACGTTCCTAAGTATGACAGGACAACCGACCCACACGACTATGTGACTACTTTTACCACCGGAGTGAAGGGAAACGACTTAACAAAATAAGAAATTGAGTCGGCCCTAGTTAAAAAGTTTGGAGAAACACTTACAAAAGGGGCGCTAACCTGGTATTCTCTTCTCCCTGAAAACTCTATTGATTCTTTTGTTGAGCTTGCAGATTCTTTCATAAAGGCACACTCCGGTGCGCAAAAAGTCGAGAAAAGGATGGAGTAAATTGTTTAACCAAATAATTAGACCCTTTGACTAAAGCTATTTTTAAGATGAACACGGGTTACTGATTATCAAGAAAATAGAGAAAAATGAATAAAAAACAATATTGCAGAAATAGAAAAGTGAAGTCAATTATATTCGAGAATCAGATGCCTTTACAAGCTGTATTCCCCTCCCTTATATAGGAGATTCCTATAACGTACAACTCGTGCTATGGTTGATCATTAATGACTACTTATGACACTAATGAGGCTTTACAAAGGATAACGGTAATTGGGGTACGGTTACATAACGTTCGAGTAATCAATTGTGGGTCTTTGAATCGGCCTGTAGCTTTGTGTAGATTCATTCTAACCGTGCCTCTCCCCTGTTTTGATCAGGTTGAGTTTCCCGTGGCTGATGAGCTCGAGGGTTTACTGAATCGTTCCTCTTTGTTCCGTACCTCTTCAAAGAATCACATCCAACTATCGCGTTCTCCTGAGTCCACGTGACTGGCTGAGTTGTCAAAAGTTGGCTTACGTGTGAAACTCTTTTTTACCAATACAGACATCTTTAAAATAAAACAAGGAGACACGGAACCACTTCGTGAATTTGTAGACAGGTTTCAACGAGAAAGAATGCTACTACCAAGGGTGCCTGATAATTGGGAAGCCATGGCATCTGCAAGCAACTTAAATGACAAAAGCTCTAAAGCCACGAGAAGACTCAAGGAAAGCTTGAGAGAATTCCCAGCTACAATATGGAATGATGTCTATAACAGGTACAATACTAAACTTCGAATAGAAGAAGATACCATTGCTCGTTCGAAAGATGAAGATCCTACCAGATCCAGACGTTCTGAATCAGACAGTAGATCAGGTAAAAACAGGAACAATCCTTACTTGGCACCATCAGGGCATGAAACTCGTCCCAGGTTCGAAAACACCAGGTCAGATTATAGACCACCAAGCAGAGATGCGGGCTCGTCTTCATCTAGATCCAAAAAGGATCGAGATGATCGACCTAGAGGTAATGCACGAATTAGGGATCACACCTTCAATGTAAGTACCTCCGAACTAATTTCAGTATTAAGAAATATAGGTGATAAGGTTCGATGGCCCAAAGAAATGAGGACAAAACCGAATAAAAGGAACCCAGATTTCTGGTGTGAATTCCATAATGATCGTGGACACAGAACTGCAGATTGCAGATTTTTGCAACGTGAGGTAGAACAATTATTGAAACATGGCTATTTAACAAAATTGTTTAGTGAAAAAGGTAAGCAGACATACATGAAGAACAGGCATGAGCCCCCAAAACCTCCATCTCCAAAACGAACCGTCAACGTGATACACGGAGGGGAAGAAGTAAACGGAGTGGTCTGTAAAGCGGCCACGAAGTTCACAATTACACACGAAAAGCGGGTTCATGAAAATCTAGAAGCAGACGATATAACCTTTGATGATGCAGATATCGGCGGATTAATGCTTCCTCACAACGATGCTCTGGTAATATCCTTACTTATTCATGACACTAACGTAAAAAGAGTGTTGATTGATTCATGTAGTTCATTCAATATCATTTTGCTAAGAGTCATGGAAGAAATACTATTGGGGAATCAAGTAATCCCAAAGGCACGAGCCATATCGGGGTTTGATAACTCTACGGTTATAACAAAAGGGGAAATTGAACTTAGCACTTATGCTAAGAGAGTAATAAGAAATACCAGGTTCCAAGTCATCGATACTGACATGGCTTATAACGTAATCATAGGAAGGCCATGGATCCACGACATGAAAGCAATACCATCTACCTTGCATCACGTAATAAAATTCACCTCCGAATGGGGGATTCAGCAAATTAGAGGCGATTAGCAAACCGCGAGAAATATAAATTCTGTGGTACACTACAACAAAAAAGTAGAGGTGGAAGAATCAAAAGATAAGGGAATCTCCCAAGAAGGTAACACCGCCCAAACAGGTATGGAAGAAATTACTACCCAAATAGGTACGTGATGCGAGACTAAATTGCATAGTTTAACATGTGATATACCTTACATTTTATGCGCATTAATGATAAAAATACATCCTGTTATGTGCTTAATGGAGTTTATTTCATGTGTAGGTGAAGTGGAGATGGAAACGGAGCTAAAAGGATGCAAATACGTCGAAAAATACGCGAAAGGAGACACCCGGGCGATAGCCGGGCGACAGAGCCAAACA